>APFE031281569.1:0-24586 GCA_000404065.3 Pinus taeda | reverse complement strand
TCATTATGATAATACTATCTACACCAAGAAAGTGGGTAAGTCTCTTATCATTCTTGTTCTTTATGTTAATGATCTTATCCTTACTGGTAGTGATTGCAACCTTATAAACCATGTGAAGTCCAACCTTAAAAGGTAGTTTGAAATGACAGACTTAGGGCACTTGCATTATTTTCTTGGTCTTCAAGTCTTGCAATCCAAGGAAGGTATTTCCCTTTCCGAGCCCAAGCATGCCTGTGATCTTCTACGCCACTTTCAAATGGAAGACCATAATCCATCCCCTTATCCCTTTCAGTCTAGAGCCAAACTTTCAATTACTTGTACTTCCCCTAAAGTTGATGCTAACTTATATCGTCAACTTGTAGGAAAACTTTTGTATCTAACCCATACCCATCCTGAACTTTCCTTTGTTTTTGCCTTATTGCTCGGTTTATGAAAAACCCACATGAAAGTCATTGGAAAGTAGCTAAAAGAATACTTCGTTATGTTTGACATACAGTTCAGTTTAGGATTCATTATAGTGCAGAAGCATCTCCTCTATTGGTTGGTTTCACTGATTCCAATTGGGTTGGTGACCCTGCTGATCCGAAATCTACTGCAGGTTATGTATTCACTCTTGGTTCTAGGCCTATTACATGGGTTTGCAAGAAACAAAGTTCCATTTCTCTTTCTTCAGTAGAAGTAGAGTATCATGGCACCATCGAAGCTAGTAAGGAAGCCTTATGGCTTTGTCAGATACTGTCAGAGTTTGGCTTTCAGCAGCAGCATCCGACTACACTTTGGTGTGATAATCAAAGTGCCATTCAACTATGAAAAGATCCGATCCAATATCAGTGCAGAAAACACATTGAAATACACATTCACTTCATCAGAAAGCCCATTCATGACCATGTTCTTGAAGTACAATATTGTTCAACCGATGACCAAGTTGGAGACATCTTTACAAAAGCTCTCACTGAGGCGAAGTTTACTAAACTTCGATTTATGGTTGGATTTCAAGAATTTGTCACTAAGGGGGGATAGGCTCTAAGACCTCCTTCCTTCTCCTATTGTGTTATATTTGTACATCCTTCAATCCTATCCCAAGTTTTTCTTAAGGGAGGATGTTAAGATATTCCGACACATAGGAAATAGTTAAGTATAACTTGGTCTAGTGTATAGTTAGGTAAAGTGTGTTTCTTTAGTTGTAATTTTTGTAACTTACAATCCGACGGTCATGATATGTTCTAGACATGAAGTGATCTGACGGTTCATTTTCTCCTCGATATTACTGATACTTGATCCATGGATTAACATCCACTTGGTCCATGATATCTATTTAGAGAGCATGGAGGGCCATTTTTAAGGTGACTGTTCATGAGAGAAGATTATGTAAATTTTCTTTCTTTTACATTAATAAATTGCTTGAAGTGGCTGCGTTGGCTTAGGTCATGGATTGTTTCCCTCTTTGAGGGTTTTAACCACGTCAAGAATTCTGGTGTATTGATATGTGATCTATTTGTGAGCGATGTCCTTTGGTGTTCTATCTAATGAACTTACCTTGTAAGTTTTTTTTTTTTCTAAGTAAAGGCTAAATCTATTAAAAGAAAGTCAAAATAATATTACAAGTTGCAGCTTCAGGAATGGGCGTCTGAGAGCAAAAAACACAGCAGGCCATCCCATGAATGGGAGGATTACAAGTAAAAGAAAGAAGTCGAATCCTAGTAGGATCATTAGCACAAAGAGAAAAACTAACCGAATCCACATAAGAGCTACAATTTTCCATTTTATAAGAAAAAAGGGACCACATTCAAAAATCGCCTAAGTGCCTCGAACTAGAACCAAACATGAGAAAACAGGGAGAAGCGTAGAATCCAAGAAGCGTTACATTTCCATTCCTAGTTCCGGAGGCTCCTCAACCACTAGGCATGCATTGCCATTCCAATCCTCCTCATCTGTAGCCACGTCGCCAGCATCATTGCCTCTAGGAGGAGTCGACGAGGGGCGAGTGTCACTTGAACAGCCAGTAGTGGCCAGCAATGCCAAGTTGCCATGCGAGCTACCACCTGGCTGCTGAGAATAATCAAGGCTTTCGACCTTGTCATGCTGCTTGCCACGCTCATTCAGCTTGTCTGCAGCTGCCATATTCTGCATATCCTCCTGGCTTTGCCCTTTGCCAAGATTATCCCGAGAGAGCTTGGCAAGAGGGTGAATAGTAACCAGAGGAGGTGCTTCTTCTTCAGAAAGGATAACTGAAATATGGGTAGATATAATGGGCCTGTTAAGGTTGCTTTAGAACCAGAAGCGGGAGGACTGGAATAGGCTATGTGAGAAAGGTCTGCAAGGAGGGTTGAGAGGAGGCTCAGAAATGAGAAACGGGCAGAGAAGAGGAAGCAGGATTTTGGTCAACGGACTGAGCTCTCTGAGAGCACCCTCGTCCCCCATGGCTCCCATTGATACAACTATGCTTTCTGTGCCGAACCATGTTGAGGCTGCAGAGTGACGGCGAAGGAGCACAGGAAACTTCGGTGGGAAATAGAAAAAGGACCAGGTGGATTCCACAGAAAAATGAGAGACAAGCCTGAAACTGAAGAAAGGGGGGCTCAGTTCTAGCAGCGTGAGCCACCAAGAGCGACACACAGGAATCAGAAACTGAAATGCAACAGAGAAGAGTTGAGCAGAGGCACGAGAATGGGAAGTAAATGTAGGGAAGGAGAGCCAAAAGGACCATAATTGAAACACTATTTGCCATGCGTTGGAATGAACAATTCTTTAATGCTAACTTCGTTTGAGATCGGTCTCGCCTTAAGTGAGCTGAATCCATCCAAGATCGAGCCATTTGACACCAGGTGGAGGCATGGGTAGGTGCGCGGTGCAGCAAATGGCAATACCATACCCTGTCAATCCTGAATAACTTCATTGATTCTCATTTAATTCACATGCATCTGGGTAACTTAGCTTGTAAGTTACTACAATGTTGGACAAAGTATTACATGGATCTATGCAACATTGGAGAATAGTTAGGTAGATCACCAGGCGTCTATTATCGAGATGGGTGGTGAGATTTGTGATCAAGTTGTTTTTATTTTGATTGACCCTAGATCTAATTATAGTTATGTTAATTCTAACCTGGTAGATAAGTTTTGTTGGAATAAATAAGTGCTCACATAATCTTGATTAGTGCAGTTGGCTATAGGTACAAAGAAGAGGGTTCATCACTAGGTAAGATATTGTGCATTTGAATTGAATGGTATGCCTACATCAACACATTTGAATTTATTGTCATTGGGATCATAAAGTATGTTATTGGGCATGGACTAGTTGTATCTTCATAGGACCAAGGTGGATTGTTATGAAAAGGCTATTGAGTTCCTGGATGACAATGGGGAACAAAGAGTCTTATAGGGCAAGAAGAAGGAAGCATCAGTTAGAATGGTGACAAATATGCAGGTGAAGCGCAGTCGCAGGAAAGGGTGGGTATTATTCATATTGCATATTTCTAGTGACAAAGGTAAGGATGTTGAGGACGCAGATTTCTTAAGTAGGTACCTAGTTCTACAATAGTTTTAGAATGTGTTTCTGGCAGAGATTTCAAAGTTTCCACCTCACAAGGAAGTGGATTTTTCTATTGGGATGGTACCAGGGGCAATGCCAACATCAAAGACACCTTACAGGATGAGCACACCAGAGTTGGTAGAGTTGAAGTTGTAGTTGAAGGAGATGATTGACGAGGGATACATTATGCCAAGTGTATTGCCTTGGGGTGCACAAGCGTTGTTTGGGAAGAAGAAGGATGGTACTCTTAGGTTATGCATTGACAGGAAGTTGAACAAAGTGACCATCAATAATAGGTATTTGTTGTCGAGGATTAATGACTTGTTTGATTAGTTGAAGGGAGAAACAATGTTCTCAAAGATTGATCTGAGATCAGGATACCATCAAAGACGAGGACATCTATAAGACTTATTTCTAGACTAGGTATGTGCATTATGAGTTTGTTGTAGTTCCATTTGGTTTGACTAATGATCCAACTATTTTTATGTGCTTGAGGAATAGTGTGTTGCATCCTTATCTGGACAAGTTTGTTATTGAATTCATTGATGATATATTGGTATATTCTAAGAATGAGGAAGAACATGCTGAAAATGTTTTACTTCGTTTCAGTTCATCGGAGACAACTTTCATGCAATCAGAAATCAACCATTCAGTAGTAGTATTGAGATTACTGAGAGAGCGTCATTTGTATGCTAAGCTCAGTAAATGTAGTTTCTTTTAGACATAGGTAGATTACTCGGGACATGTTGTTTCTAAGGAAGGCATAGAAGTAGATCTAGAAAAGATAAGGGCTATGATGGAATGGGTAGCTCCTAGGAATGTGGATGAGGTAAGATCATTCATGGGAATAACAGGTTATTACAGGAGGTTAATCAGGAAATTTTCACATATCTCTTATCCTATTACATCGTTGCAAAGGAAAGGTAAGAAGTTTGAGTGGATAGAGGAATGCGCAGCCAATTTTGAGCAGTTAAAGCAGTTGTTAACAAATGCGTCAATCTTAAAGAATGCATATCTCGAAAAAGAGTGTGTGGTATGTACAAATACTTGCGAGAGAGGGTTTGGTGGAGTCTGTATGCAGGAAGGACAGGTAGTATGCTATGAATCAAGGAAATTGGATGAGCATGAGCAGAATTATCCAACACATGATCTTGAGTTGGTAGCAATCATCCATGCTTTGAATATGTGGAGGCATTATCTTTATAGAAGGTGGTTCATCTTGATGAGTTATCACAATGGATTGCCATACTTATTTGACTAACCAAATCTAAACACCAAACAATCTAGATGGTTGGCCACGATCAGTGAGTTCAAATTTGAGATCAGGTACATTAAAGGTAAAGAGAACGGGGTTGCAGATACTCTTAGCATGAGGATACAAGTAAATCATATATAAATTATGATTTCTTATGGGATAGATTTGCAGGAAGGATAACTGGATGACAAGTATATGGAGCTTATGCACTATGTACAGCAACATACAAAAGGTTAGGATATGGACTATCATCTTACAACATATAGTTTGGTCAGATTTAGGGACAAGATATTTGTTTCATACAACAATGAGCTCAAGAATCTTATCTTGATTGAATTTCATGCTAAGTTGTATTCACATCATCCGGGATATCAGAAGACATTAATAGCAATGGAGAATTTCTATTATTGGCTGAACTTGAAGAGGGAAGTGACAGATTCTGTGGATAGATGTTTGGACTGTCAATCGGTGAAAGAAGAGTGTAAGCTATATATTTTTACTTGTAGATTCAAATTTATTATGTAATATGCTAGAAAAAAAAGACTTGAATCTACTCCACTCATTAGCGGAAACAAAAATTGATCGATGAAAACACTAAGTAGAAAAGGAAGAATGTTAATTGCACACAACACAATATTTTTCTGGGGAAATAAACTAATCAAAACCACGACTATTTATATTGCATAACCAAAAGATCTGATAAGAAAATACAATGCCTGTTCAACCCAAACAATTTTTGCACAAGTACAATCTATCTCTCTGCTTCACAAACCAGCTCAAGCCAACACTTAGCCAATTCTGCTGCCTACCAAGCCCCTACTTCCTTGTGCAATCCCTAAGGGAATTAGCCATATTTAATTGGGAAAATCCCACACCAAAACTATGTAATCCATCATAGGCCTTCTACTGATTGCATGAACCATCTGTAGAACTCGAAAAATTATACAATTGATAGTACATTGTCCCTAAACTCTAATGTCAATTGGGTCTTTCTCTTAACTCACATGCATGAGTTATTTATGAGTGAAGCTTTAGTTAATTGGTGGAGCAATGAAGTTGCACTAAAGTTTCTCCCTACTACTAGACCTCCTACTATTTCCTCCAACTATTTGAACTAGTTTAACTGACTATAACTCAGTTACACTGAGTTAATTAATTACAACTCAAAGAAACTCATCCTAGACCCCTAAAGTTAGGAATCACTCTACATGACTCTAGATAGACTTATAACTTGAATTTATTGAGTCAAATAAGTCAAATTAACTTAGTTAAGTATCACAAGTTGCTATCAGAATAAAATTTCGATGTAATTCCTAATTTAATTCAAGGACAAATTAAATTAGGATTTCTTGTTACTATTTTTAACATAAGCGTCCAAGTGGCCTACTACATCCAATTTTGATTCCAAAGTGGAAATGGGAGGTCATTTCCATGGATTTCATTACAGGTTTTCTAAGGACATCTAGACAACATGATTCTATTATGGTTGTAGTTGACAGGTTCACATAGGTAGCACAATTTATTCTAGTGAATTCTATGTATTTAGCTAATGATGTAGCACAAGTTTTCATTAGAGATGTAGAGAGGTTGCATGGTGTACCAAAGAAAATTATGTCAAACAAGGATGCCAAGTTAACTTCTATATTTTGGAAAGATTTATTTTCAAGCGTGGGTATGAATTTGGCCTTTAGTATAGCTTATCATCTGCCGACAAATCGACAAACATAGAGGGTTAATAGGATATTGGAGGATATGTTGAGGATGTATGTGATGCATCAACAGTGGAGGTGGGAAGAGTATCTTACACTAGTTTAGTTTACTTACAATAATGGGTACTAGAAATCTTTGAAGATGAGTCTGTTTGAGGCATTGTATGGGTGAAGTTGGAGTGACCCAGTGAACATGGTGTTGATTGGACTGGACATGTTGGTAGAGATGGAACACAAAATGTAGGTAATCAAGAAGAATCATAAGGCAACACATGGAAAACAGAAGTGTTATGCAGATCATAATATGATGTTTAAGGAGTTTCAGGTTAGGGAATAGGTGTACTTGTACATCAAGCCCAAGAAGAGCTCCTTGAGGATTGGATCATGTGCTAAGATGGCATCTCAGTTTTGTGGATCTTTCAAGATTCTTGAGAGGATTGGACCCGTAGCCTATCGAATTGCACTGCCTCTAACAGTGAAATTCCATGTTGTATTTCATGTTTAATTGCTTAAGAAGTAAGTTAAATATGTTGATCATGTCATTGACTGATCTGTATTGCAAGTGGAACTAGAAGGAGAATTCTAGCCAAAACCTAAGTCCATTTTACAGAGAAAGATGCTCGTGCTTCGGAACCAATCAATCGAGTAGGTTAAAGTGCAGTGGGAGCACTTTGGGCCCGATGAAGCTACATCAGAGATGGCAAATCAGATGGGAGCTATGTATCCTTCTATATTCGCTAGTTGAGAAAATGTTTTGGTATATGTATATATGTATATGGATGTATATACTGCAATGAGTTGTGTTATAAAGCTCCAATAAGCGGTATTGGTGTCATGTCATTATGATTTTCATGTGGTTATGTTTCTCATGTTAGTTTGCTTCTGAGTAGAATGATCATTGTAAATACAACAACGAGCTAAGTTATAAAATTCCATGGGCAGTATATTTTTCTTTTCATTAGTATTGCTTGTTGTAGGTGTCGTTGAACACTGAGGATAGTGTTCCCATAAGGGGGAGGGTTCTGTAATAAAGTTAATAAAGGAAAAATAATAACCATGGTCATGGGGCACATATTCCAAGTTGAAAAAACATAGTGATGGTGATCACTTGTGATTAAATAATGTCTATGGAAATTGGCAAAGGCAATGGAAAAAGCTTTGGAAAGGTAAAGTGTCATTAATTGGCATTTTATTTATGAAAATAATGGAAAATAGGAGAAAAGGGAGGTGAAAGGTCACAGGTCACATGTGAGGAGGAAAATAATGGAAAATTGAATAAATTAGAGGCTTTATTAATAAAAATGCTTCTCAGGAATAGTTGACAGATTTTTGCTAGTTCAATTCTAAATGTCTCTATTCTACTCTCTCTCTCTCATACTCTTGGTCACTGAAAGTTTTCTTGGAGCACTCTTGGAGGAGTGTGGCATACTTGGGATTTGGAGCAAGAATTAAAATGAAGAGCAAGAAAGTGGAAGAGGACATCGGGATCAGCAGCTACAATAGGGTTTGTTTGCAAGTACTAAGTTGCATGTATGATTTCCTCACTAGTTTTGGCATGCATGTGGTTTCCTTGTTATGATATATCATTAGCATGGAGGATTTCTTGGATTGATGGTGGATTTTTCTAACCTTTCCATTTACTGGATAGCCATGGTGTTGTGGGTGTCTTTCATTTTGTTTTCTATTTGTTTCTCATGTTACTTCTAGTTGTGGGTTGAGTTACTAGTTCCTGGAAGCCTTGGTTGGATAAATGCTCTCGAAGCCTTATAACAACTTGGGTTGAGTTACTAGTCCTGGAAACCTTGGTTGGAAAAATGCTCTAGAAGCCCTTAGTAGGTTGAGTTACTAGTCTTGGAAGCCCTAGTTGGACAAATGCTCTAAAAGGCCAACAAAAAATATGGGTTGAGTTACTAGTCCTGGAAGCCCTGGTTGGAACAAATGCTCTAGAGCCCTAGACAGCTTGGTGAGAGACCAATACGGTTAGTGATTTCTGACCATGAGGTGGAATCACTTGTTGAGGGTTGAGGTTCATTTTCCTCTGGAAGCCTTGGTTTGGTTTTCTTTAATTTGTTTCCTGAGATCCCACATTCACTCTTGGAATATGGCACAAGGGTGGTTGGCTAAAAGAAATATATGGTTCAACCAATCTATGGTTGGGTGGTACATGGAAGTCCCATACCTAGTTGCATTTTTCATATGCTAATAAGAGTTTCCTCCTTCTTGTATTTGATGGGTAAATATACTTGTTCATATGTGGCTTTTATGAATGTTATATCTTTTTTTATTTCTATTGAATATATGTGGGTTATCATGATGTTTTATGATAGTATTGATGTATGAATCTCATCATGTTTTTATTAGAAAGTGAATGAGAAGTGAATAAATTATAATGTAGCTATTGTGATTAGGCATAATTGCTTCCTTATGAATCTCAGATAAGTATGAGATCCCTATGCTCATATTTGTTGTTATGCCCCGTAGATTACATATTTGTCATATGTTTGACAAAAATCCTTTCATAGATAGTAGGGGTCCAGCCAAGTAATTGATCAAATGTTTGCATTAGTAATCTCGTTTCAATGTTATTTATCATTTCTTAAGCTTTCATGAAGTTCTGGGTAGTGGCCTGAGTCCTGACCCTAGAAAACTAGCACAAAATTTGGAGTCATTGGCTTAGAATTAGTTGAAAAAGTCCATAGTCACTGGCATGCCTTGTTGTTGGAGAACTGAAAGGCCTTAGTCGAATGCATGGATTTTCATGGGAGTGATTAGGGGTTCAGATCAGACACATGTCAAGTTGTCTCAGGGATTGGTCACCTAGAAGTGTTTGTTAGCACTTGAAGGTTCTGTAGCATGTGTGGAAGGTCAAAATTGTTTTTTTATTGGTTCCACTTCCTTAACTTTACATGGGGAGTTGAATCACATCATAGTTTTGTCATTATGATACATGTATTATCCTTGATGGAAATTCAGATAGATGTCATTTCATAGTGCAACAAGTTATTAGCAAAGGATTATAGATCAGACTCCAGAAATGGTTCAAGAAGCATACGCTAATTCATTTTGTCCAAGTTACTAGCGTATACACGCAGTTTAATAGAACAAAAGGAGTATATATGTATACATGCACTTTCACAGAAGGAAAAGAGCATATGGGATGGAAAATCTAGGTCCGAGGAATTTGGTCCAAGGTATTTGGTACGAGGTATTGGTCTGAGGTATTTGGTCTGAGGTATTGGTCCGAGGTACTGAGAAAGGCCTAAAACTATATAAGGAGGAGAAGATCATTAGGCCAGTGTGTGCAAGTGAAGGTGTTTTTGAGGAATACTTCTATCGGAATTATATGTTATGTTGCATGGACTATGATTATGAGATGATCTATAAATATTTTGTGCACCTTGGATACAATAAGAACTAAAATGACTTATCATTGCATGATCTGATGTTGATTGGGCTAGATTTGAATACCAACACATGTTTTATTTTGTAAATGTTATGATCTGGGTATGGCAAAAGTCTAGAATAATTGTGAAGTTTTAAGTTACTGTTTTCGGATCTGTACGCTAGTTTGATTTGATAAAAGAGTGTATACACGCTGGTTTGGCACATTGAAGTAGCGTATACATTATGAAATATGATATTTGAAGTTGCAGTTGGCTCTGGTTGTTGGTGTAGAGTTTTGGGTTCTTCTCTGTGTTCCGGTGACTGTGTTCTGGTGACAATGTTTTGAATATTAAGATTGATTGATTGTGATTTGCTTCAGTGATGATGGGTTTCTAGTTGATTGGTTGTATTACAGTGGTTATTGATTTTGATCTTCAATGTTGTTGATGGGTCCAGTATGAAAATTTGATGAAACATGGCCTTCAGATTGTGGTGTTGTGTTCTAGGAGTATCTAGTCTAAAAATTTATCAAATGTGGTCCCTAGGGGAACAGAGAAGGTCTGTTGAGCTAATTTAATGACTAAATTAACACAAGTATTTAATTATCAATCCGGGTTTGTAAAACTTGGAGGCAAATCCACTGTATATGGACATCAGGTATAATCAAGTTTAGAAGATAAAATTTGAAAACTAAAGAAGTGCATATTACAAATATAGCCTACACTAATAATTTCAATTCACCTTGCAATGAAGGAAAGTTGAAATGGCTCTTAACTTAAGAGGTCCAATTCTTCCTCAATTATTACTTGATGAATAGAAATTAGAAACCATGAGCTCTCAATAGCTTAAGATGGACAAATAATCAATGAAGGGAGGCTCTTAACTTAAGAGACCTTTGGTATTTCCCATCATAATTTATTCACCATAATGCTATCAATTGAAGATTGAAAATTCATAAGAGAAACTACTTGCGTGTAATTAAGGAAAAACCTAGTTTCAATCCACCAAATTAATAGGAGTGTTCAACTTGAACACCTTGGTATTCCATCTTACTAAAGTGATGAACAAACTTAGATTCAATAAAATACATCATCACACATCAACCATAAACCAATCTGAAGCAAAGCACATAAACAAGTTCTCAAATAACCAAATTATGGAAAATTAAACTAGTCTAACAAAGAAGTGTACTTAACTTGGAGTGGGGGCCCTCCACCCTTGCCTTGCACACTTGAAGAAATATTAGCTACAACAACTTCAGTAAATCAACCAAGCATGAACAACAAATTGGAATGAAACAAGTTCTTCAAATTAGCTCCCAACTCAAATTATACAAAAATTACATACAAATTCCATTACAAAAGCCATCAAAGTCTTGGCTTTAAATAGAGGTTTAATGAAACAAATTGATCTATATTATCTCTAACACTCATATCTACTCATATCCACCTATCTAAGTTGAACTCATCCAATTCATCCCAAGAAATATAGTCAATCCCATAAAATTTCAAAATTGCCCTATTTCCTAGGGATTTTCTAGTGACTAGTCATGTTTGACCAGCCTTGACCGGGCCTAATAAAGCTTGTTCTAGCCGAACCAAGTGGAGTTAGCTTAGTAATAGTTCCCAAGCTGTCCATCCATGCATCAAAATCGAGCGCAAGTGTCCTGCAAACATGTCATCCACATAGCTATTACGGGAATTTCTGATTCAGTCCAAAATTGCACTTGAAACTCAATTTTCATAAAAACTTCTAGAAATTGCAAAATTAAAATTAAACACCTGAATATGCATAAAATACATCAAAATGAGATGGATGTGATGGAAAATGGATGGAAAATATAAGGATTAAGCAGGTTTCCCTAAGCAAAAATAGACCAAAACCGAGGGCCAACATCTCCCCCTTGCTGATCTTCAAGCATGTCCTCATGCTTGTCTTTGTCTCATTGATCTTCTGCCTCTTGACCTCTTACTTCTCTATGCTGACTGATCTGCTAATGTACCTGTGGCTCTGACCCTTGAAGATGAAGCTTTTTCTTGAGCTACCTGTAAAAGGATATCTATGCTTTCATGTACTTCTTCTCTTTTCTTGTGGATGACTTTTTTTACCAATATATCATTCTGGATGAGCATCTTCAGACGACAAGGAAAACTTGAATTTTGCAATACATTCCGACACAGGATTCATGTCCCTCTTAATTCAACAATTTTACTCAAAGGATCCAATATCCAGTTGCCCTTACATCTCACTAAAAGAAGCAAATTCTTTTATGTCTAGGCTTTCACTTTCAATTTAGCCACTGGTTTACCCATGCAATTGGCAAAATAGGGGTTGACAGAACCATAAAAATATCCTAAACAGAAATGAATTTGAGAAAGTTGTTTGCATCGAGTCTAATTAGGCTCGTTCTGAAGAAAACCCATGTTTTCGTTTTTCAAATTTCATTTTCTTTTGCTTAGAAAAAGCAACCAAAGATATTGGCCTTTCAAAAATTGAAATGCATTTCCGGAACTGGTTAAAATTCCATGATCATCAAATTTGAAATCAAGTTCTCTCTTCAAATGCTTCTTTAATATCCTGCTTACCTCTTTCTTATGCTCTTTTAAAACAATTGAATTGCAAGTTTGTTTGATTGCTATCTCACGACACTACTTTTTTTTAAATCATTACCCTTTGTAGGAAAAAAAAACACCTCTTGTAAAAAAACTGAGCTCTGCTTTGAAATGGAAATACATAAGAAAAATATCTTAATATAATCTCAAGGTATTGTTCTTCTGCTCTTTGTATAATTCACCATGCAAGCCAAGATTCAATAACTAATCTTTAGCACTGTGCTAATCATCATAAAGAAACTTGCTGCTCACTGTTCAAGGATTTTCATCGTTAATATCTCTTCAAACAATCAGCGTATTTCCTGCAAAAACTCAAATGACTCGGCCCTTTGACAACCTCGGTTATATAATGCACAATATACGACCAATCCCTTGCAATAACCAAAATTCACAATATACATTTTTTTTTTTTTTACACATTACAGTCCTTCCTTAAGCAAATCGTGCAATATATATCTGTATGTAACAATTGGAAAAAAAAAATGCATCAGCCATACAAACCCTATGTCTTGAAACAGCACTAAAAAAACGCACCCTCGGCTCTAACCGTAAAAGCAACAACAGTGTGAGACAATGTGAATTTGAAAAGCCGAACAGTAGCAAAGGTTGTAGCTGCAGTGAAATTCATAGTACAAATCGTGCTCTCAAATTGTCTAATATTACAGAAACAAAGAATTCCTCCCAGCCATCTTACAACCTGCTTGTGAACAATGACTCGAAGCTCATGAGCTTCGATGTGGCAGATGTTAATCTGGTCGAAATAGAAGGTACAAATTTAGGGGACCAACACTCTGTCTCCTCTGCTATACAAGGTCGTTTTTATACACAAACTCTGTTTTGACTTTCAAATACGCATATGATCCTAAAGATATTTGCATGAATTGCTTTGCATGCAAAATATGGTTGGATTGCCGCGCTGTTTTACATAACTTTCTTGCCTTACTCAGTGCCTTGATTTATGCAACTACACCAAATCATTTTTCCTTGTCACAACTTCATTAATACTCTACTGTTCATCTAACCCTTAGATTTATTAACTTCTGGAATCAATGGTATAGTTTTGGCATTTACTTGCTATTGGCGAGTTCTAAGGATTGTTAAATGGCGCTCCAAATCCCTGTATCGTCGTTTTGCTGACTGCTGGCAAGAACATGTGTGTTGATCATTAAATGACAGGCAATGTTTTCCTTAGAACCTTTGTTGCATTTATTAAACATCAGATCTTACCTTATTCGCCTGCGCAATCTATGGAATTTAACTTGGTGTTAAAACTTATGTAGAACTGCCTTATTTCTACACCTTAGCTTTGCATATCTCTCTGCGTTTTTTCTGTAAAACCGTTTGTTCTTTCGATTTCCTAAGCCTCTCAATGGCTGTGATGGCAACAAATTCATGATTTTGAGTTGCAAAATGGCAAAGTTATTTTGAGTAATGCAAAGTTATTTTAAGTAATGCATAGGGTTTATGTCAAAACGTTTTTACCTACTGACTGTAGCTGTAGCTCTTGTAAAAACGTTTTACTTTCCACAAGGTTGTTTCCAAAACGTTTTTACCATTTACTATTGTCTGGTTTTGCTCTGACCGAAATGCAATGTGGCTCTTTCATTGTGTTTTTTTTAAAACGTTTTGACCCATTTCCTATACTGGTACGCCATGCATAACCATCAAACTGATAATTAGAACTGTGTTTAAATTTTTTCATTGTGCTGTATGAACGCAAGTGGCTACACATTTCTCCACACATGGTTTCTTTCTGCGTTTATTAGGTAGTCTGCTTCGTAATTTTCTTCTTTCCACGGCTCGAATATCCTTCTACAGCCCAGAGTATCGTCTACGGCTAATCAACATTTCTCACATCATTTCATAAGTGCGTAATTTTTTAAAAGTTCAGAACTACAGACTTTTTGAAAACTTGACCGTGATATTGAGGCTACTGTAATAGAACTGTTTATACCATGTTGTCGCCACCATCTCATATTTGAATTCATCTTTGAAGCCATCCTTCTATTCTGTCAAAAAAATGCGTTTAGCAACCAACAAAATAGTTTTTGAATAGATTTTGACTGTTTTTCACATGTAGCAATGTCTTTCACTTGCGTACTCGTGGTTGCTTATGTTTCACTACGTTCTTGTCATTCCATTTGCCATCCTTATTACGCTGCCCACATTCTTTAACATTTCATCTTTCAATCATAACCACCCTCATTATGCTGCCCATACATTAGTTTGTTTGCATCATAATTCCATGGCCTTCGTTGCATTGTATTTCCAAAATATGAACCATGTACTCATAAATCATTTCGATGTAATGGCTTCCATAATGTGCATGTGTGCTATTTACTGCAATGTATTTCCATAAGTCTGCGATGATAATAGCCTTACCCCATCATATTTCCATATACTTGCCACCATATCGTATTGCATGCATATATTACTAATAGCATTTCTTCTTGTGCGCCATGATAAGGTTTAAAGGCTTTGCAATATGTGCATCTCTTATATCTCCTATGTTGTTTTAATATCGTTTTAATTTTAAAATGACCATTCAGGTCATGTTTAAAATTACTTCCATGGGACTAATGCTTGCTTTGTTTGTGCAGGTTCAACTTTTTAAATCCTCACTTTGATCCATTTTGCTTTATGGAAAAATACTTAGGGTTAGGGTTATGAAATGAATATGGAATGTGGGAAATAAATATAGGTAAATAGAGAATGATATTTAGGGTTATGAAATGTTAGGGTTACGGAATGAATATAAGATGTACATGTGTACATTGGATTAGGTATAGGGTAAATGTAGTAGGATGGACATAGGCTAATGGGTATAGAATGAGGAAAATGTGATGAATATAAAATATTCATTCAGGTATTAACTCAATTTTAACAAAGTCTAGAAATTTCTACAAAAATGTAAATTTGCAAGAACAAAATTGTGCACTTACGATACTTGTACTTCCCTGTAGTATTGGATGAATGTTGTTGTTCTTTAACAATATTGGATGAAGTTGTCTTGATCAAATATCATAGATAGATAGAGCTTATTTATGCTTTCTGTTCTAGCATGCTTCATTGATTCTAGTCCATTGATTGTTGATGTCGTTCAGGTCCCTCTGTAATCGATTTATGATAATTCAGGTCTCTTTTTTCATGCAATATATACATGTTTTTGCTAACATTTCGGTTCCCTCTGCAATTGATTTCAAACATGTTTCAGGTCTCAACTGCCAACAATACAAGTTCCATCGTCAATTCAGCTGCACAACTAAGTTTCTTTTTGCAAACCTTACCCCTTGCTGATGGGAAGACTTGTCCTCAAGTCTTGTTTATTTTGGAGGATGGTTCTTGCAAACTTAAACTGAAGAAATGGTAAAACAAAATAGAGAATTCATATTGGCCAAGCTGGTTGGTTTTCCAACATGAATTCGAGTTTGTATTATGTCACTTTCGTGGATTTTCACAACCAAGCTCCTTTATTATTTTTGATCTTTTTCTATTTTCTATTTTTTCCTTTTCTAGATGGAGATGGGGTGTAATGGAGTTGGGAAGTATGAAAAGCTTATGGACATAGTCTATGTTGAAGTCATGAGATAGTAGTAAGTCTGGATTTCAACATGCTTGGTCATGGAGCTTAACATACAGTATGGATGATGAACAATATGAATTCAAATCATGAAAAAATGATGAGGATCAATTCATGAACAATATGAATTCAGTATGAAAGGATTATTTGAAGATTGATGTGACTTGACATGGTACTGAACTTGACTGCTTCTTCTGATGATTATCTTCATGTCTTTTTGCCTTGATCTCAATCATGTTGTAGGGTTTGTTGGTATTGTTGGTCAACATTGAAGAGCAAGCTTCAAGAGCTTGAGTTTCATTGAATGAACTCAACGTCAGGTGAATTTTCACTTTGCTTTGACTTGAACATTTGTATTCATATTTTGGAATATGAATTTGACTTTGAAAATTACTTCATCCATGGAGTTCACTCCTTCATTCTTCCTATGACCTGCAAAAACATAGCACTTGCCTGCAATACAACATTAGATGATGGAGGAAGAGAGGTGTACAGTCTCTCTTCTTCCAATAAACATGTAAATCATTATAAGAATTTCTTAGAAAACAAGTCCAAATATGATAGACAAACATAATGCATTTATTTACCCCTTGAGGAATGGTGGCCAGCCTAGACCTCCTAGTGGTATTTTGTTTACAAAATATTTGTTTGATATCCTATTAGAGTGATTCCAAATCCAAGTTGAAGTGAATTCATATGGCTACCTCCTGTATAAACAGGTTTTCAAAATTGTTTAAAATGATATGGTAAAAATTATAAGGAGTGCCATGTTTGATGGAGCTTCTTGTTAATTTATAACTAGACCAACAGTCACTGTTTGAAGCGTAACATCTTCAATAAAGATCAGATCAATGTGATTCCACTTGGAGATTGAATTAGACTCATTTTTGTATTTCCAGTAGAAACAAGTTTTAAAAATTCTTAGGCTTGATATCACAAAATTGGTGATGAATAGACCTAGGAGGCAGAGTTTTACTATACTATTTTGAAGACATGCAGTCACTAAATGTGGCATAACTTTTTCATTTCACCTCCAAATGTGATGATTCAAATTGTGTCTTAAAATAGACTGGAATATATAGCTCCCATATAAACAGGTTTTGAAAAGAAAATTATTTGGTATTTCAAAGATGCCAATGAACAGTCAAGACCTAGAATTGTCACCATGCAGATTTTTCGACAAGCAGTTAGTATTTCAAGAATAACTTTTTTCATATGATACCTAGTTGAAGTGATTCAAATTGATTTGGAAACTAGATTCCAAGGGCTATCTTCCCTATGAATTTCAGATAAAAATGTTTCACTTAGACACTTCAAATATAGGTTGTACTAACTCTGTCCTCAACATTTCACTTGAGTCCTAGTTTTGATTTTGATCACATTTTTATTTGTGATATAAATTGAGAACTTCAAAATGGATTCCAAAACTAGATTTCAAGAGATATGTAAAAAACATGATTTCAAAATGATCCTATATGGTTACCCAAAATAGGCTTGTTCTTACTGCATTTTTCCATGTAGTCCTTTCAAATAAATATTGAACAATGATTTGAAGAAATTGTTTGAAACAAATCTATTATGGAAGTCGTATTGTGAATTTATTCTACTTGTTTATTTATTCTATTATATCCTATCCTATTTTAGAAAAATAATTCATTCTCTTAAGTATAAGAGAATTTCCAGTGCATCCATTTTCGTAACAAGATCATAAGTAAACTCATATCCAAATTTGAAAAATATACTTCAAAGAAATTTTGGACATGAAAATTTATTTGATCATAAAGGTTTGATGAGAAAGAATGTTGAAGAATGGAGTAGTGTTGTAACCTATTCTTTAACATCATTTTTAGATCTTGTCGTGTAAATGGATTTTGTAGTTTTGTTTTTTTTTTTTATTTTATGTTTTTGTTGGGGGGTTTTGTTTTGGAAACCTAATTTTAGGATTTCTATTTCTAGGCATAAAGAAACATAACTAATAGAAATGTATACTAACTAAATTTTTAGTGTTTTTGTTTATCTTCTATTTGACTATGCTAATAATTACCTCCCCGGCAACGACGCCAAAATGTTGAGCTAATTTATTGACTAAATTAACACAAGTATTTAATTATCAATCCGGGTTTGTAAACCTGAGAGGAAAATCCCCTATATATGGACATCAGGTATAATCAAGTTTAAAAGATAAAATTTGAAAACTAAAGAAGTGCATATTACAAATATAGCCTACACTAATAATTTCAACTCATCTTGCAATGAAGGAAAGTTGAAATGGCTCTTAACTTAAGAGGTCCAATTCTTCCTCAATTATTACTTGATGAATAGAAATTAGAAACCATGAGCTCTCAATAGCTTAAGATGGAAAAATCATCAACGAAGGGAGGCTCTTAACTTAAGAGACCTTTAGTATTTCCCATCATAATTTATTCACCATAATGCTGTCAATTGAAGATTGAAAATTCATAAGAGAAACTACTTGCATGTAATCAAGGAAAAACCTAGTTTCAATCCACCAAATTAACAGAAGGAGTGTTCAACTTGAACACCTTGGTATTCCATCTTACTAAAGTGATGAACAAACTTAGATTCAATAAAATACATCATCACACATCAACCATAAACCAATCTGAAGCAAAGCACATAAACAAGTTCTCAAATAACCAAATTATGGAAAATTAAACTAGTCTAACAAAGAAGTGTACTTAGCTTGGAGTGGGGGCCCTCCACCCTTGCCTTGCACACTTGAAGAAATCTCAGCTACAGCAACTTCAGTAAATCAACCAAGCATGAACAACAAATTGAAATGAAACAAGTTCTTCAAATTAGCTCCCAACTCAAATTATACAAAAGTTCCATACAAATTCCATTACAAAAGCCATCAAAGTCTTGGCTATAAATAGAGGTTTAACGAAACAAATTGATATATATTATCTCTAACACTCATATCTACTCATATCCACATATATAAGTCAAACTCATCCAATTCATCCCAAGAAATATGGTCAATCCCATAAAATCTCAAAACTACCCTATTTCCTAGGGATTTTCTAGTGACTAGTCATGTTTGACCAACCTTGACCAGGCCTAATAAAGCTTGTTCTGGCCGAATCAAGTGGAGTTAGCTTAGTCCTAGTTCCCAAGCTGTCCATCCATGCATCAAACTCGATCCCAAGTGTCCTGCAAACATGTCATCCACATAGTTATTACGGGAATTTCTGATTTAGTCCAAAATTGCACTTGAAACTCAATTTTCATAAAAACTTCTAGAAATTGCAAAATTAAAATTAAACACCTGAATATGCATAAAATACATCAAAATGAGATGGATGTGATGGAAAATGGATGGAAAATATAAGGATTAAGTAGGTTTCCCTAAGCAAAAATAGACCAAAACTGAGGGCCAACAAGGTCATAGCCTTCTATAGTCCAACACCTACGTATTAGTAAACATATCATCCAGTACAAGAGCCAGGGGGTTGGAGCTCCCTTACAGTAGCACTTGGAAAATGAATGAATGTTGGAGCCTTTTATAGGCCAACCCCTATGTACTAGTAAACATATCGACTAGTACAAGAGCTAGGGTGTTGTAGCTCCATTCCAGTAGAAAATGGAGAACAAGAGAAGGTTGTAGCCTTCTACAGGTGGATGCCTGCATACTGGTATGAGTCTGCACCAGTAAAAGATTGTAAACAGGTTTTTCTTATATTAAAATAAGATAACAGCAGCTAGTTTTTGTCTTGCATTGGGTTTCCACCTTAAATCTTGGTGTTCATGTGTGTTTCTTATGTGTGATGGTTTATTCTGTTATTACTACACATGGTTACTATTTATATGGTTAATGAAGTACTGATCCTCTTTTTAAAGATCAACATATGATGAATTAAATGAATCATAAGTTTTTTGAATATACGCTGGTTTCTTTAAAGACAGTTGCATGTACACGAGAGTTACCTTCATTTGAAGTAGCATATATAAATCTGAGTATAAATTGAAAGAGTTATTAATTTGATAATACTAATTCACCCCCCACTCAGTGTTATTTCCAACAATTGGTATCAGAGCTGGTGCTTCAGAAGAAGCTTGATTGTTTGGAGGAAGATTTTTCAAAATGAAAAATCACGAAGGCATGGGATCTATTAGACCACCAATCTTCAATGGGAACAAATTGGTATACTGGAAAACATGATAAAGCATATCTTCAGTGACTTGGAGCTGATGTTTTGTCAATTGTGGAGAAAGGATATCAATATCCAGTAGCAGTCTGTTGGAAATAATACTGAGAGGCGGAGGGTGAATCAGTATTATCAAAACAAACACTTTTTCATTTTCATACTCAGATATATATATATATATATGCTACTTCAGTTATGGGAACCCACGTATATACGCAAATGTGTCTAAAGCAACTAGCATATATCTAATAAACTTATGATTCAGTTAATCCATTAAATGTGTATCTTTAATCAGTGCATCAGAACTTCATTAACCATAAGAACAGTAAACAGGTGCAGTAAAATAGAACAGGTCATCACACACATGCACACAAGATATAAGGTGGAAACCCAATGTGGGTGAAAACCACCTACTGCAATTCATCTCTATCTTCTTTTAATAATAAACTAATTTTACAATATTTCTGTACTGGTGCAGTCTTATACCAATACGCATGCTTCTACCTGTAAAAGGCTACAGCCTTCTCTCATTCTCCAGTTTCTCCTGGAAG
Source organism: Pinus taeda (assembly GCA_000404065.3). Taxonomy (NCBI): domain Eukaryota; kingdom Viridiplantae; phylum Streptophyta; class Pinopsida; order Pinales; family Pinaceae; genus Pinus; species Pinus taeda. The sequence goes on along the minus strand of APFE031281569.1, from coordinate 3,795 downwards.
GGAGCTACAACCTTCTTAGCTCTTGTACTAGCTGATGTACTAGTATGTAGGTGCTGACCTACAGAAGGCTACAACCTTCTCTTTTCTTCCAGGGACCACGTTTCATAAATTTTCAGACTGGATCCATCAATAACATCAACCAAACATCAAATGTATCTGCATCAACCAATCTCCTTCACACCAAAAAAAACTAAATCAAATAATTAGTTCTCTAAATGTTGTAACCAAAATAAAGTAACAGTAACCAGAAACCAATCCTGAACCCAGAACACTATAGCAATAAACAGAAGTAACTAAAACATATTTTATGAGACATATGCTACTTCAATAAGTAGAAACTGCGCGCATACACTGCTGTATTAAGGCAAACTTGCGTATACGCTATTTTGAATTACTGAACATCGTGTATACGCACCTTTTCTATGCTGAACTTGCGTACAAATCTATAAAAGATAATCTACCCTTTTCAATTATTCAGACATCAATTATACCCAGATTATCAGATTTATAGATCAAGTCATGCACCAAATATAAAAAATCAAAATCACACAAAGATACTACTATTCAAGCCTTAAAATCTTGACCCATCAATAGAAATTATCCTTCTTCTAGTGCTCAGGTTCCTCCTTGGCCAGATTCAGCTATGCACCATAACCCAATGACCAGTATTCTAGATCTTTCTCTTCATAAGATATTCAATCCTTGAGCAAATACCTTTGCCTAATGATCTCCTTCCCCTTTTATAGTAATAGGCCTTACTCAATACCATGGTCCAAAACCACTTAGAAACAATCCCTGGGTTCAACACTTCGAACGAGATACCATGGTCCAAAACCATAAGTCCAAATACCAAGGACCAAATACCATGGACTAAAAATAACTTTGCCCACATGTATGTGCTTTTCCGTGCATGAAAGTGTGTGCATACGCATACGCAACTTTTGATCGGCGATTCCTCTTGAATACTCGACTTGGTTAAGTGGAAACTATGTATATCCCTTTTTCTTTTATTATGAGAGCCTAAACTGTGATCTGTCATTTGAGTGAGTTGCCATCAAGGACAACACCTATGTCATAGTGCCAAACCTATGTCATAATGCCAACAATCTCCCCCTTTGGACTTGATGGCAACCCCAAGTCACTCAAAGTCATTCTCCCCCTTTGACATCAAGGGAAAAAGGTTATGCTCCGCCTGAATACATGCTGAAATATCTGCTTTCCTGTGTTGTCCATGCTCCCCCTGACTGTAGGCAAGGTCTGCAAAAAACATGTTCTACAAGAAAGAACATGACTCTATAAATTATAAATGACCTTACTATTACCGAGGAGTCATACATACATCCATCTCCAAACCAAGTGGGGATATACCAATATTGACTCATCCACCCAACCAAGTGGGGATGCACCAAAAGTTTACACATGATAAAACAAGAACATTACATCATCCATCCCAGGCATAGTGGGGAAACCAAAATTGTTCATTACATGACCTTGATAATAAAAGAAATACATGACATAGAGACTAAATATCTAAGTCAATACTATGATAGTCATTAGCAGCATCTATCAATCATCATCTAGATCAGTAACCATGATCTCCCTCTGCACTTGTTCCTCCTGAATCAAAGACAATTGAGAAGTAGTGCCAAGATCTTCTAAGATAATGCCAACAATGCATTATTAGAAGTAAATTCTCCCCTTGAACCTGTGCTAGATGGTCTCTGTCAGACCCATATTAGACTCTTTGCATCCTGAGTCTAGCCTACTGATATTCTGCAAACCAAAATATACGTGATTGTATCTACAAAAACTGGCGTATGTACGCGGATTCTCCTTATGAAACTCGTGTACAACCACTTTTCTCTGAAACAGATAAGTTTCAATAGTAAGATGATGCATCAAATACTCCCAACTTCTTTCTAAGGTATTCAAATGTCTCCCTAGGTAATGGTTTGGTGAATATATCAGCAACCTATTCCTTATAGGGAACATACTCCAATTTGACCTTTTGTTCAAGCACTTGTTCCCGGAGAAAATGATATTTGATAGGTATGTGCTTGGTCTTTGAATGCATGACTGGATTCTTTGAAATACTGATTGCACTTGTATTATCACATAAAATGGAGATAGGGGAGTTCAAATGATTTGGAAAGTCTTGCAAAGTTTGCATCATCCAAAGAGTTGAGTGCTGCAAGATCACAACCACATATTTTGCTTCAGCTGTAGATAATGCAATTGAACTTTGTTTCTTGCTGAACCAAGATACTAATATGGAACCCATAAAGAATGCACCACCACTAGTGCTTTTTCTGTCATCCATGCTTCCTGCCCAATTTGCATCTGTGTATGCATGAAGTGTGAGATCTGTATCTCTAGGATACCATAAGCCAAAGCTTTGTGTTCCTTGAAGATATTTTAAAATCCTTTTAACCGCCTGAAGGTGTGCTTCTTTTGGATTTGCCTAGAATCTGCCAACTATTCCCACTGCATGCATGATGTCTAGTCAGGTATCTGTCAGATAGAGCAGACTACCAATCATGGATCTATAGGTTGGTTGATGTACTGCTGCTAAATCATCATTGCTCTAAGGTTGCATCCTGTTACCATAGGGGTACATAATGGTTTCGAATCTTCCATGCGATATTTCTTCAAGATCTGCTTGAGGTACTTGGTTTGTGATAGAAAGATACCGTCTTTGTTTTTTTGGACTTGTAAACCAAGAAAATATGTCAGCTCACCAAGCAGGGACATTTCAAATTCTTTCTGCTACCAAAACAAAGCTTTGACTCATAGCTTCTTCGTTGCTACCAAAGATGATATCATCAACATACACAACAAGTATTAGCAATTTATCATTATCAATTTATATATATAGATTTCTATTTGTTGATCCTTTTGAAAAACCTTGTTGATGGAGGTATTTGTCCAGACGATAATACCAAGCCCTTGGAGCCTGTTTAAGACCATAGAGTGCCTTCTTAAGTCTGCATACAAGTTTTGTATCATTTCCAAGGATGAATCCATCTGGTTGCCCAATATACACTTCTTCTTCTAAGTCTCCATTTAAAAAGGCAGATTTCACATCCATTTGATATACTTTGAATTTTTGAAAGCTAGAAAGAGCAAGGAACATTCTTATGGCTTCAAGTCTAGAAACGGGTGCAAAAGTTTCTTCAAATTCTATACCTTCTTGTTGAGGATACCCTTGACAAACAAGTCTGGCCTTGTTTCTAATAACATCTCTATTTTCATTCAGCTTGCTTTTGAATATCCATTTGGTCGCTATGACATTCTTATCATTACGTCTAGGAACCAATTCCCAAGTGTTATTCTTTTCAATCTGCTCAAGTTCTTCATTCATGGCCTTGACCCAACATTCATCTTTGCATGCTTCACTTACATTTCATGGTTCAGTGGAGGAGATCAATGCTAGATAGCTTGAAGCTTCTGTTATAGTTCTTCTTGTTTGAACACCTGCCTCTTTCTGCCCCAAAATTTGAGTCTCTAGATGGTTCTTCTGAACATACCTAGATGGACTCTTTTCTTCTATTCTTATTTGTTCTTCTAGTGCCTCATACGTTTCTTCTTCTTCATTAGTCTGGTATGATGTTGAAGGATAGTCCTCTTCGTCTTCAAAATCTTCGTTTTTTATCTGTTTTGAATTGTTGCCTTCTTCATCAACCACCACATCAATACTTTCAACAATTTTTCCAAGTCTTTTATTGTAACACTTATATCCTTTACTTCGAGAAGAGTAACCAAGGAGAATGCCTTCATCTGCTCTAGGTTCAAACT
>APFE031281566.1:0-54335 GCA_000404065.3 Pinus taeda | reverse complement strand
TTTTTCACCATGAAAAGTCATTTTAATGCATTTTTGCCCATCTTAAACAGGTATGAGTAATGTTTCGCTTTTGTGCAGGACAAAGGGACTTTCAAGGAAACTTGTCATTTTTTCGCAAAACAAACATCAGAGTCATCTTTTAAGCCCTTTTCTGACTCCTAAAAACTGAAAAGATTGCCGAGCGTTTCTTTTACACTCGTTAAAACGGAATTAAAAGACGGTCCCCTTATAGCCCTTTTCTGACCGTAAAAACAGGAAAATATTGCCGGATTTTTGTCGTTTCAAATTCGATACTGGAAATAAAACGACGTGTCCTTGATCGCTTTTTACTTTTCAGGTCAAAGACACTAACTATGAAAATATCCTTGGTCGCAAGATCAAACGGTTCTCCTAGGTATTATTTATACTTTTTCGGGCTTAGGAGACACAAATTTACGAAAAGGTCCAATCTGGAGTCTTCTAAGGTTTTTCAGACTCTCTAAATATGAAAAGCGTCGAGTTTCTCCTATACTGGACTCGTTAAAATTTCACAGTAAAGGACCTGTTCTATTACAAACAGGAACGGACCACTCCTTCTTAGGTTCGCATCAAAAACTAAGTTGGACTCATCCGAAGGATGAGCTTACAAACAAGCATATGTTATCCTCCTCAAGCTTGTAAAAAATAAAGAGGTACTTGCCAGAAATGGTGGGGGAAAAATGAGAAGAATGAGCCTATTTGATATCTTTTGTCTCAAGAAAAACCTTACTACCTCTCTTGAACACGGCACTTGTTCATTCACCTGGGTTGGGAAATCCTTTACCTCACAGTTGACCAGGATCATTTGACATCTTTAGCCGGGTTATGGGAGTCGACTTTGAGTCATTCGTCGCCAAACCATCTTTTGTGTTGTTATGTGTTCAAGAGGTCTGAAACAAAACATTCAACCGCAAAATACCTATCATTCATTGTTTCATCATTGAGTCAGTCTTTGCAGCAACATTTCTTCAACTTGAACTATGATTTCGTGTTGTGGGCTTGCCTACGACGGGTCGCTTTCTATCGACATCAGCACATTATCTAGAGAGTTGACTTATAAATCGTCAGTACCTTGGAGTCTGCATGCATCAATGGCACGTTTCTCACCTTCGACGTCAGTTTTCATCATTGACTTGCGATCGAAGGATTTCATGAAATGTTCGACACCGATTCATTCATTCACATCCCATGGATTGTGCTGGGTACTTTTAGAACCATTGACATTATTGGTGGTCTCTCTCACACTTGTTAACAGTTTACATCATTGACTGGTAATCAAGTGGTTTCTACCATGTTCGACATCGACTCATTTGTTTGCATGGCTAGAATCGTACCGATTCGGGAAGTAGAGATGAAGAACCTGGATTAGTTTCCACCATCTAGGCTGCGAGGAGTTTTGTATTCATTATGTTGTAGACCAATCATAAACAGATGGCTGCGTCCATGCTGTGTCTACGCGAGTCTATGATTATGATGTATTATGAAATCATTCTTGTACCAGAATAGTTAATCCAATAGTTAAAGTTTTGATCTGGGTATGGGAATGCCTACCTCAGCGATGATATGATCTTATACATGTATTTTGTGTTGAAAATTGCAGGTTCTGACCGGGCTCTCCACAAGATGATCCTCGAAATGATAAGTACTTCACCCTTCCTATATGATTTAACACCCTTATCTATTACAGGCTTCGTACTTTAGGGGGCAATCTGTTACACTGAAATTTGTCACCATGACTATCTGCAGTTAATATGGCTCCATCAATAGTCATATTATCCTCCTTGTCAAGCCTCATACCTCTGCTCTTCATGTCAAACTTCAAAAAGAGAGAAAGTCACTTAAAAACATGTTTATCTCTGGGTACGCAGGTTCTCTCTACCTTGCCTGCGTGTACGCACTCCAACACACTGTACCTGCGTACTTGTACGCTCTGTAAGCTAAAGGTTGGGTGCGTACCCCTGTAAAGGTCAAAAGGCGCGAGTTTCATCTTTAAAAAGTTACTTGTGGTCACTTCTAGAGCCTTCTAGAAGAGTGTTTGACGTGTATTGAGCACCTCCAGATGGTTCATGCACTCCTATGATAGAGGAACTTATCCCATCAAGAGAGGAGCTACCCCATCCAAAAGAAGAGCCCTTGTACCAGAATCAAAGTTATAGCTAGTCAAATTTTTGAGTGTGATTCAAATTACAATCATCTTCAAACCAGAATTGGGAGAAATTTCTCTAGCAAAATACTTCAGGTTCTAGCAAGATTTGGAACTGTTCCAGGTACTGCACTAAGTGTTCCAGAGTTGGTGGTCCACCTTAAACCATGACAGGTTGATACCTCACTTTTCAGGTTAAGGTTCTCCCTTTTTTCACAAGTTGAGACCTCCCTTTTCCAGGTTGATCGTCTCCCTTTTAAGAACATTAGGGACACTTCCTCTAACAGAAGACTAATAACTTATTTCCCGATTTGGAATTGTTTTGGGAACTGCAATAAGCGTTCTAGTGTTGGTGGTCATCATTAAACCACCACCAGTTGATACCTTGAGTTCTCCCACCTTTTGGGTTTGTGGTATTCCTTAAAAACCACTATTTCAGGGAGCTCCTTCAGCTTATTGTTGTGATGAATTTTTTTATTTTTGTATTATATCTCTCTTCTTGGACTCGTATATACCCTTTGGATTAAGGGGGGGAATGTTGGAAACATAAACTGCTAAGGGTTATGGTGTGGAAGGTGAATCATCAAGGGGATTCCAAGAGACCTTGGAAGATGAATCGAGCGATCACATAATGCATTTATATGTAACATATTTCTGAATAATAAAGAAATTCACGCTTATCTTTCATATTATGGTTTCGCATTCCAATGCTATTAAAGAAATAATGGTATGTTAACTTTATATTATAGACAAACCAATTTATTTTGATCAATTTTACATTTTACGTCACATTTTACATTTATATCTGTTTTAATTTGAATATTAATTAAAACATATGAAGTCGACATTTTGTTTTGTTATATATATATATATATATATATATATATTATTATATATATATTATATATATATATATATATATATATATATATTATATATATATATATATATATATATATATATATATAATATATTTATTTATTTATTTCCCAACATTTAAAAAATGTTGACAATATTACATTACGCCTCAACATCTCCCCAATACTAGGATGATTGAGAGCTAAGATGTATCTATGCTAATTATATACTCTTTTAGTCATTTTCCTATAATATACTAACTTAATTATATCTTATATTTTAATCCAGACTTAAATTATCTAAACTCTCTCTCTCTCTCTCTCTCTCTCTCTCTCTCTCTCTCACACACACACACACACACACACATTGAATTCCTTTTCCGAACATGATGACCCAGTCAATTCATCCTTAAGGTTACAGTGGTTTGGATTCATGTTCGCTAAAGTGTACGTAAAACTAATGTTTCCATAGGATTCAAGTTTGTTATGTGGTTAGATTCCACCATGCTAGGTAAACATGTTTGTAATCTCTCCTCCAATTATGCACCTTTCATTTGGAAATTACCAGTAGTTAGCTACATATATTACTTACTCTAATTAATATTATCGTTATATGGATGCTTGAAGGATTTCTCTTTGCTATCAAATACTTCTTACACCTGCATTTTTTGTTTCTCTCTTAGAGTAAGAAGATTTGTGTAATAAAAGGAACTCTTAATCCAACTTGGGATGAAGAGCTTACATTTACTGTAGAGAAAGTTTCTTATCATTATCGTTGTTTACTTATTTTGGTGTCCTCTCTAAATCTAAAATTAAAATTTACTTGTGTGGTTTATATATTTATATGGATGATCGTGAAAGAAACCTTTTTTTTTTTAATATGGAGGGGTCATTGGTGGAGAGATTATAGAATAATAGTTTGGGAATTTATTAAGATGTTTGATTAATGCTTTAAAAAAAATGAATAATACATAGATTAAAAAGTCGAAAAACATGCTGAGTAAACTTGTAGTAAACATATTCATTTTTTGAAGGAAAAATTGTACTTGAAGTTTATTAGATTTTCAGTTGTTACATGTTTTGCACAATTAAAATTCCACAAGTTTCAGAATTTTTCTCCAAGTATTTACTCCCAATTTAAAATTCGTGCATTTCAAAATTTGCTCTGAACTCTCTTTTTAACCCATAATTGAAAATGTTAGATTGATTTGTGTGATTTGTGCAATTGGATTTTACATTTATACATAATTATATTTTGTTAGGGCTGAAATTATGTAAATAGTTATTTTATGTTAAATGTTCACAAACATTTACACCACTACAACATCGCATCGGTATTGGGTTGTAGAGCGGCTCTCGACACAACAATATATACATAGATTTTGCTTTTCTAACTATATAATTCATACATATTTGACATGGAAATATTTTACCTTAAATTGGGAAGTGAGACATTTTGTTTATAAACTACATTGTACACAATAGAATGTCCTTTTGTTATTAATATATTTTTAAATATATGTTAATATTATTTAACCCTACATATTGAAATTTTTTATTTATCATCTACATTGAAATTTTATTATTATTGATGATATTTAAATGTAGCATCAACACAAGTCCTCCCCCCCGCCCCGCGCCCCCCCTGCAAATGAAGGGGTGTACACTCTTCTTGGGGTATACACTTGCTTGAAACACGACCTCTAAATCAGGAATATAAGCAGGCTCCATAGCCAACAAGGAAAACCTCTCCCCAAAAAGTCACTCCAAATAGATCTTAAGCATTGATAAACTGTACTTGGAATAGGCATTACAAATAACTATTGATTTGGCATTGCTTGTAATACTTCTTTCGTCAATATTAGAAAAATTGGGAAATTAAGGGCCTTAAAAGCCTAGTTACTGACCTTACAACGGGTCCTTTCTATGAGATCTTCCCATGTAGAGACCCGATTGTGATACAAAGAAATATGTACTCCAAAATAATTAGAAGGTCGGTGGCCTCTACTAAAACCCAGACTTCGAGTTAACTGTAATTGAATAGCCTCCAGAAAGTTGAAAAAGCAATATTTGTTTAGTATATGTTTACAAGTGTACTCGAGGCATCTATAAAGATTTGCAAAAGAAAACTCATTCTTTTCACCTCTTTCTAAGTAGGTAACCCAAATAAGATAACATCATCAAAAAAATGTTTATGGGAGATAGGGAGATCAACCCCATACAAATGAATACCATAAATATGTCCTGATTCATATGATTTCTTAAACATCCGCCCATGTCCTTCCATAGCTAATATAAAGAGAAACGGTGATAAAGGATCACCCTGCCGCAACCCTCTAGAAGGGTGAAATGTGGAAGAAGGTGAACCATTGATCAAGATAGAAAAGAATATATATGATATAAGAGACAACACCCATAATATCTATTGCTCTGAAAATCCATAAGCTCAGAGAACCTGGAGTAAGTATGTCCAGATAAATCTATCATAAGCGTTAGATAAGTCAAGTTTAATAATAATACCTGTATTTTTTGACACCCTCGGTGAATGGATGATCTATTGCACCACAATAATTTCATCTCTAATATGTCATCCCTCTACAAAAATGGATTGATTGGGAGATACTAAAAGGGGGAGTAGTGGTTTCAACTGATTGATGGTTATTGTCGAGATAATTTTATATAGCACATTGCATAGATAAATAGGTCGAAAAATGTTAGGAATCTCTGAACGACTTGCTTTTGAAACAAGTGTGAAGAAGGTTGCATTAAGTGATGCATGGATAGATCTAGTTTTTCTTGACTCCTCAGCTAGCTCATTGATCTCCTTACCTAAGAACTCCCAACACATATGAAAGAAATATATCATAAATATACCAGGCCCTAGTGCCTTATTGTTAGACATATTCATAACCACCATTTCTATCTATGGAAAGCACTCATCTAATCATTACCCCCAGGGAAATGATTTAGCTAAGTCTACTAATAAGAATTTAATTTGCATCATTAAGAAAATTATTTACTTTTAGCAAAGGAACTGACACAATAAATTGGTGAATGCGTTGTGGGTTGGTCGTGTTAAACCTAAAACCTTTCTAAAAACCTCTCCTTACTTCCTTATGTATGGAAACAGATTTATCCTTCATTTGAACCTATACCTCCCAACATTACAAATTTCTCAAGAATCCTAAGGTAAACCATGCCTTGTTGTTAAAAGTAGGATAGATACCTTTCTGAAGTTCGAGGAAGAAAGGTGTAAAACAAAAGAAAAATTTTACATGCACCAAAGTCGTATCAAGCATTGGTTTGACAAGAAGTTTTTTGGGAATAAGGAATTTGGTGTTGAAGACCTAATATTAAAATGGGATAAGGCCCATGAAGAGAAAGTTAAACACACCATATTTCAATCCCTGTGGATTAGACCCTTTGTCATTCGTGAAAACCTTAGCCACCATACTTACTGTCTTCAATCCTTAGATGGGAAGAATGATTATATTCTTGTCCATGGCCAAACTCGCAAACACTAATTACAATATCATCCCTAGGTTGTGATTCTACCTATGTACATATTTATTTACTTGTCTCTTTTCATTCTTGTTTTGTCAATGCCATGTCTTCTCTTTTCTTGTTATGCTCTGTTCTATTTAGTCTATGAAAATAAGACCTTGTGTGAAAGTGTTTTGTTTGGTTCCAATAAGTGTGGTGAAAGTTATAATGGGTTTTGTGATATCCATCAACACTTGGTTAAATTTCGGTCCCTCTTCTTGTTTGGGTTTGATATTTTTAAAACAAATGTTGTCTTAACAGAAAATACGATCAATCCAAAAGGAAATATTTAAGTAGAACCACGATACCTGTATCTATTTTAGGATTTTCATTCCTTGAATTGGAATTATAATTGAATTGTTTTTTTCCTACCTATCCAATTGAGTAGAGAAGGGATAGGAGAAACTAAAAGAAAGCATATCAATTTCAGAGGTACACAAGAGTCTTTGAGGGAACAATCTCTCTTACTCTCAATAAGATGGGATCCCTCTTCTACCCTAATAATATAAAATGTAGATAAAATGTCGATGAGCATATTGAAAATAAGATAAAGGGTGAAAGAAGTGAAAGGCTTCCTACATAGAGAGGTGAAGCAAGAAACTTCATCATGGTACTAAACATGATCGTTGGTAATGAAGAGATGCTTATGTTCCCATAGTGACTCTACCAAGATACTGAACATGCCTGCTAGAAGAAAAACAACACCATATATGGAATTAAAACTCTGATCATTCTAAACTCACGAATATACAATATCCTTCTGTCCAATCGAAACAATTGAGATATGGAAAACCTTGTAAATATGTTCAAATGAAGAAAGGAAATAGGAGAGACTATACCTATAACTAGGATAAGTGGGGAAGATAAGGGGATCCACATGGTTAATCAATACTTCCTAAAAGACTACACTCTATGCATAACACTAGACCTAAACATAGAAGCTAAGGTTCTTTCAGTGAATCACCAAGTGATGTCACTGCTACAACACCCCCCAAATTTTGGCCTACATTCAAATTTTGGATCCTCCTTTTGATCATGTGAACTATTGTTTTAGGTTATTAGAGTGGTCTAATACTTTTTTCAAAGTTTTCAAGTCTTTTTCTAAAGGAATCACAAGTGTCATCTTTTGTTAAGGGATTTTCCATTCTTTGTGGAAGATAGTTTTGGAACATATTTAAGAGGCAAGTATGGTGCATTCCCTTGTATTAATTGATCATAGTTATCAGGAGGATATGCATTGGAATCATTCCTAAGGTATTGCACACTTTCCTTTTGTAGACGACACTTGTGTCATGAAGCATATATTAAGTGTCACACCTGGAGTTAAGTGTCATCTTGTTGTTGTTTCAGTGAAATCATGTTGGTGACATGAGGGTGATTGTTTGTGTGTGTGTGATCATGTTCAAATATTATTGTGTTCTCATTCTTACTCTCCTTTTACACTGATCCCACAGTTAGTCATTTCAATGTTGTCGTTGTCTTTGCAACTTGCTAAATATTCAACTATCCTTTTTTATCCTTTGAACTGAACACTACGCAATCCTAATATACAATGAAGCACCCTCTACCTCCTAGAACTGCACACTGTGCAGTCCTAGAGGATAGTCTTCCAAAAATGTGTATTGCGCAATCCTAGTGTCCAATCAGTCATATATTCCAATTGCACTTGCCCAATGCACAATATTTAATTAACCTAGCCTTTCGCTACGCATTGCATAATCATAGTGAACAGTGGAGCCTCTTCTGGATCCTTGAAGTTCTCAATTGCATAGTCACTTGAGCTTCTCCTTTTTCCACTGCACACTGAACAATTACAATGTTCAGTCATGCTTCCCTACATCCTAGAATTTCCCATTATGAAATCTATGACTTGCCTCTCTCTCATTCACTATGCAATGTGTAGTTACAATGCCTAGTCTCTCACTCCCCACCTCCTAATCCTACACACTGCGCTCAAGAATACCTCTCTCCTCAATCTTGCGCACTCTCCCATCACATTAAAAACGTTGCATGAGAAACAAGGTAGTCTAGGTGATTTCAAGACTGATATTGTCTTGCCATGAGTGAAATTCACTTGCTGGTGTTATAATTGTAACATGGTAGGATGATACTCAAGGAGGGCATCAAGAAGATGTTGCAAGAAGACACTTATGGAGGCAAGCTACAAAGAAAACAAAGGGACAAAGGGACATTGAACTATGATAGATGGATGAGCATCAAAATGACAGGAAATACTTTATATCATAATGACCCTTTGGAGGATGAAGATGAAGTACAAGAAGATCTATCATGAATATGTGAAAAAAACAACAAAGAGAAGAATTTTGCATTGATACACTACAATGAAGTTTTATTTCAATGTCGTTAAGTCATGGATTCTCAAAGTGTCACCACTAAAGTCATATGTTGTCATTGCTTTTTCTCATAATTATGGAATGTAATCTTGTATTTTTGGAAAATGAGGAAATGTAAAATACGTGGAAACCGAAGGGTCCCACGTGGAATGCAAAAAGCCACTAGAAAGTTCTAAAGTCATGTAAAAGCTGAAAGGTGACACAAGAATTCAAAAAGTCACATGGGAGATCAAGGGTCATGAAGGAAGGTCAAAGTCACAAGGGAGGTGGAAAGTCACCTCATTTGTTAAATATACACCATCATAGCTCAAGAGAAAGGAATTTTCACCATGGATTCTCAAGGTAGGTGTTGGGAATGGGTCTCTTGGGGTCAATTTTGGGGTTAAAAGCCCAAGTTTTGGGGCTAAAAGGCCCAAGTTTTGTATAAAGAATGTAAAGTCTCCACATTTTGTGGTCGCAGAGCGTGAAGATGTAAACAGTCAAAAAAGGGTTTCTACCCTTAGTTTAGATAGTTTGTGTCGGCTTGATGAGATCCGCCCTTGGTTCGCGGGCCATGGGAATTTATAAGAAGGGAGTCTTAGAAGAGTCTAAGGTAGTTTTGGGTAGAGTTCTAACTAATTTTTTGGGTCTGTGAGAGCTAAGAGTGAAGAGTCTTCGCGTAGGAAGAGGCTCTGCAGTTGATTGCGTAGAGGCCTAGGGTAGAAGTCCGTAGCTGAGTGCACGAACGCCTGTAACTATGTGCACATGGAAGTTAGAGTCTGTAATGGAGATCTAAACCATCAAAGATAATCATAATGCATGTTGAAGTTAACCAATACTTAAGCTAATCGGGGTAGACACATAAGTAACAATAATTAAAGAGGCACATAACGTCTGAATTGGCTATTTAGGGTCTGCGAAGGACGATCAAAGAATTTCTCAAGGGTTTCAAAGGCGAATAAGAGAAGTACATTTATAAGCCCTAAAGGGCTTATAGGATACGCGAGGGAAGGGTTAGGGTATAAAACCAACATCACAACCATCTCAAGGTGCAGAAACTTGTTTCCTGCATCCCCCCATACTACTTTGGATGAGACTTCAGTCCGTGCTCCGTGGATTGATGTCGAAAGGGCCCGTAGTATAGGGATTTGCTTGGCTACTTAACGCTGAACCTGGGTCAGGGCACATCAAGCCAAAAAATGGTTCCGTTTCTGGGACCGGGATCTGCATAACGAGATGTGTGATGTGGCATCATTGGAATCCAACTAAGAAAGAGATTGAAGACTGGTTGGATAGCAAGATCCACAAGTTCGTGGCACAAGAAAATAAGAATTCGCATTTGGAAAAAGAATAGTGGTTGGAAAAATACCTTTACACAAAAATACACGAGACCTTCTTTTGCTCCTTCCCGGTCGAGTTTTATGAGCGGATGGCAAAATTGGAAGATGGCCAAGGAAGGTGGAGGCTTGATGGTCCAATAGTCTGGACCCCGGAGTTAGTGCGGAGATTAGAAACATATGAAGAGAGGATCACAAGCGTTGTGGATAATTGGCTCGATGGTATCATAGGAGGGTTCGTGGTCGATACCTCGTTTAGTTACAGCGAAGCAGAGCACCGCTTCTTCGAGGGGCTGCGAGGTAAGTATTTACAATAGTTAAATACTTGGATTCAGATATTCTTGTGTGAAAAGAGGGTTATGCAGCAACCTTGATGTTTGGCACTACGTGAAGTGGAAGGAAATTTAGGAACAAGGGAAGAACAAGCCTTGAATATAGCCCGCTAATTGAATCCCCTTTAAGTGATGACAAGGAAGTAGCTCAGGCATCTCCATAGAGCATTGTTCAGTTGATAAAGAAAGGGTTCCCGTGAATACCTCATCCACCATACTGACTCCATCTTCACCTCTGCCACATACGCCTTCACCTACACCATCACCACCTTCGCCACCATTCAATATGGTGAACTCCATAAAGCTGCCTGTGTTCAAGGGTGTGGGAAATGATGATCTTGATCAGTTTTGGTTCGTTGCGAAGGGTGTATGAGAAGCTCAGGGTATCATGGATGATCAAATGAAGAAAGCAACGTTGGTTAGTGCTTTGCAGGATCGTGCACTAATGTGCTACATTAAGTACTGCACTGATAACCCGATGTCCACGTTGGTAGATATCCAAACCGCGTTGAATAAGGAATTCAGTAGAACTATGTCTGAGGCGCAATAAATTGTGGGATTCAAAGAGATAATGATGAAGCCTGGTGAGATGCCTTGGGATTTGGATCAGAGATTAAAGTGTATGATCCGTGAGGCTAACATGAATCTGACTGATGGGTAGCACCACAAATGGTTTGTAGCCTCACTCCTACGTCATCTAAGGGTTGCGTTATCACAACTGAATATTGGGACCCAGGCGGAAGCTCTGGAAATCGAGATGAGATTTCATGAGACACCAATGCAAGATGCTAATATGGGTTTTAGCAGATTTATGCGTAGTTTCAAAACCTTTACCTCGAAATGCAGAGTCTAAAGAAATATAGAATAGCTCGGCCCGAGGTGCACGAAGAACTTTGGTGCCTAAAGTGCAAAAGCCATGGGCATGACAAATATCACTGTATAGTTTTCAAAAATTATGTTGCAACAGGGGGACCAATGCCTATGATGCCAGAAGCTGCAGTAGGGCCAAGTACAGGCCCACGCTATGGTGTGCTATCTGTCAAGTAGCTGGAAAACATGCGATAGACAGGTTCCATTTGCTACAGAAATGCATACATACGCTGCAACATCTCTTATGCAACTTCTGTCAGTCAATGGGTCATGATGAGAGAAATTGCTGAAGTTATGAATTAATGATGGACAAGACACATGCATACAAGGTGCAGGAAGAGACATAGCCTCGAGATCAAGGTGTTGGAGGAGCGCAAGGCGAGTATCAGGGGCACAATCGAGGCTGAGATGGAGGAGGACCTGGTAGAGGTTGAGGGGGGGTTATTTGTTACAATTGTGGAGGACCAAGATACTACGTGCGAGACTACCCGAATCCAACACGTCTGTCATGCCACTATTGCACTCAGTTTGATTATGTAAAGGAGGATTTCCCTAGATTGTTGGCTAACATATGAGAAAATGGGGTGCAGCCTCAGCAATCTGCTCAGAACTTGCAGATGACAAGGGCTAAGCTTCACGAGGAAGATCCTAAGGTAAATATTGTGCTGCGGAGTGGAGAAACGATTGGTGAAGATAAGGGGAAGCAGCCTGAAGAAGGTGATTGGGTCTGCAAAGCACCAAAAAAGGAGATCAAGTTTGATCTAGAACGCAAAAAAGATATGTTTATGGAAGCGAAGAAAAGATTTGCTGAGGCCTCTACTTGAGTCAGGAGAAGTTGACTGAAGAAATGGACCCGTCCATATCACCATGTTCTTGGAGACCTGCATGAAACTGCTATGCCATAGCAAGGCTGCGAAGGGACTGCAGGAGCTAATCAATAGGTGCGCTGGGAAGGAAAACGCTACTGACAGACCGCGCTTAGTTAGAAAGACCAGTAAGCATAAGGCAAGAATTGGACGTGAGATGAGACTCACTGCGCAAATAGGATAATATGAGATGGATCAAGTTATTTTAAATTTTGGGTCAGACACGAATGTTTTACCAAAACAGACATGGGAGAGAATGGGGAGACCTACACTATAGTGGTCTCTGATTCAGTTAAGGATGCCGAAACAATAGAAAATCATCCCAATGGGGAGGTTGTAGGGGGTAACAATTGATATTGAAGGCACGAGCGCACTAGCTGATTTTGAAGTGAGAGATTGTGGATGAAAAAAATCCCTACCCTGTGCTCCTTGGGATTGATTGGGCTACTGACATGAATGGGGTGATTAATCTAAAGAAGTGAAAGATTATATTTGAGAAGAAATCGCTCCAGGTAGTATTGCCCTTAGACCCTGCTGAAGGACCGCGCTATACTGAACCGGTCTGCGATTATGAAAGTAATGACGATTTGGACCAGATTTATGAGATAACGCCGCGAGATCAAGACTGGGTGAATCTGACAGCAGATGGACGTATTAGATGGGACCTCGAAAGTTCCTACACGTTAGATTCAGACGAAGAACTGGAGCACTGGAAGAATCGACTGCATGAAGTATCTACACTGCGCTGTAATATGATGACCAAGTCGTTGTACTGTGTATCATTAGTTGTTACTATGATGGTTCAACTGATGTTGATCTCTTTTTGGATGCATTTGAGAGAGAAGTGCCAAAGAAGCATCATTCTAGGCCTTGGACTGGGCGCTGCACGCTATACTTGTGAAATGGTGGGCACACACAAGGACAATTTTGATGACTGACGCATATACAGAAAAATGATGAGAGTGCAGTTTGGCCACCCATAAGTGCGGCTATCAGAAAAATATGATGGGAGAAATGATCCATGCAACCATTTGGCCAAATTGACTGAAGCACATGGAGCGAAGCCTCAGCTGAAGAAGGTGCATCTGTTTTATCATACTTTGGATGTTATACCAATGAATTGGTACTTGGAGTCGAAACTCCGCCATGGCACCGAAGAGTGGGATGTTTTGCGCCAAGGATTTTTTATGACGTTCAGCTTTGAGGATGGGTTTGAATGTATCGACGAAGCGTTGCAGGAGGTTAAGGCAGCAATCTTCAGGATACTGCAAGATCCTCTCGATTTGATTCAACTTGATTGGACTACCCAACTGAGCCACGCACTAGAATGCTAAAATGTAACAACAGAAGAAGAAGACGAAGACCCGAGGAAGATTAATATTCCAGAGGCTGAAGGTCACCGTGAAGTTAAGGGACTACAATTAGAGAACCTAGACATCACTGAGCCACTCAAAACTAGATAGGTGAACATTGGCACGGAGGCAGAGCCAAAGTTTGGAAAGATTGGGGACTACTAGGATGACACAACAATAGATAAGGTTGTTGAACTACTCCGCAAATATCAATATTTGTTACCCACGAAGTTTTCAGATATGAAAGGGATAATAGGGGACTTGGGTGTCATGAAGATCAATTTAAAACCAGACGTGAAGCCAGTTAAGCAAAGACCTTACCATCTCAATCTGAAGTATAAAGAAAGGGTCTGTTCGGATTTGGATGCAATTCCTGTAGCAGGTATCACTGAACCAATCGAGGAGTCTGATTGGGTGAGCCCAATAGTAGTTTAGGAAAAGAAGCAGAAGGATGAAATAAGGATATGCGTAGATCTCAGGAAGTTGAATGATGCCTACATGCATGATCCTTTCCCAACTCCGTTCACTGATGAGGTGCTGGATAATGTTGGTTGCCAAGAAGCATATTCGTTTACTGATGGATTCTCAGGGTACCATCATATCAAAATCGTGCTCGAGGATAGAAGTAAGATGACCTTCGTGACCTAGTGGGGATGCTTTCAGTACACTGTAATTCCTTTTGGGTTGAAGAATGCACCAACGATCTTTTCACATGTATTTTATGCGGCATTCAAGGACTTCATTCATAAATTTCTGGAAGTATATTTTGATGATTGGACAGTGTTTGGATTGGTAAAGTGCCATGTGGCAAGTTTGCACTTGATGCTAGATAGATGTTGGTGGTACCATATCACGCTCAATATGAAGAAATGTGTGTTTTGTGTTCCTTTTGGGATCTTGTTGGGTCATGTGGTATGCATAAAAGGCTTGATGGTAGACCCTGCGAAGATCACAGTCATAATCAATTTGGAGGCACCAAGGAGTGTGAAACTGCTGCGCGCAATGCTGGTGCATATCAGAGACTATAGGAAATTCATCAAGAGCTTTGCCTAGATCACCATGCCGATGGAAAATCTGTTAAAGAAGGATGTTACGTTCTATTGGAATGAAGAATTTCAAAAGAGCTTGGATGTGCTAAAGGATAAAATGGCCACCGCGCCGATCCTAGTTTCCCCGAATTCGAAGAAGAAATTTCATGTGCATGTGGATGCGTCATGTATTATGCTTAGAGCAGTACTAACACATGACAGTGAAGGGGACTTGGATCATCCTAGCGTTCAAAAGTAGGAAGTTGTCCAAAGTTAAGAAAAAATATTCCATGACAGAGCGCGGAGGATTAGCTATGGTGTATGCGCTCCAAAAGCTCAGGCATTATCTGTTGGGCAGACATTTTAAGATATATATAGACCATTCTGCATTGAAATACCTGGTCAAAAATCTTGTGTTGGGGGGGAAGATATGCAGGTGGCTATTGTTGTTCTAGGAATATGATTTTGAAGTCATTGTGAAACCAGGACGATTGAATGTAGGACCAGATCATCTATCGCACATTGAAACTGGAGAAGAGCCTACTAATTTGGAGGAAGGATTGCCTGACGTGCAACTCTTTACAGTGCGCATCGCGGACAACCACTTTGAAGATATTATAAACTTCCTAACAACAAGGAACAACTTCGGAAGGATATACAAGTCAACAGAATAAGGAATTAGTGGTGCGCGTGGCAGACTTTTCTGTTATTGCAGGGCACCTGTACAAAATGGTATGAGATGAAATATTGCGACGTTATGTGCCAAATTTTGAACAAAACAACATCCTCATTGAAGCTCATGGTGAAGCCATGGCAGGTCATTATGTAGGAAAAGCAACAATGCAAAATATTCTACACACTGGGTTGTGGTGGCTGACACTACATAAGGATTCAAAAACATATTGTAGGGCATGCGATGCATGCCAAAGAACCGGCAGACCCTCGTAGAGGGATGAGCTACTGCTGAATCCGTAGATATCATTACAAGCCTTCAAAAAGTGGACAATTGACTTTGTGGGACCAATTCAACGTCAAGGAAAGAAGACGGGTGCGCAGTACATCATCACCCCGACTAAGTACTTAACCAGATGGGTGGAGGCACAGCCTGTCACTGTACAGGCGCAACAAAAACAAAGTTCATTTTTGAGTATGTACTGACAAGTTTTGGGTGTCCGAAGATTTTGATGAGCAATCACGATACACATTTTCTTAATGAAATGATCACCGCATTGACGAAGGAATTTTAGGTTTACCATTGGAAAATTACACCTTATCATCCACAAGCTAACGGGAATAAAATATTGGAAAGCACGCTAACAAATGTTTGTAATGCTTAAAGAAATGACTGGGATGTGCACGTGCCCGCGGTGCTATCGTCTTATAGAACGACTTGCAAGAAGCTGACTGGACAAACACCGTTCACGCTGGTTTATGGCATAGAAGATGTGATGCCGATGGAGTAAATTGTACCTAGTCTTTGCATAGTGACATTCACAGGAATGGCAGATTGCGGAGCGATGAAGGAGAGGCTCATGTAGCTAACAGAGCTTGAAGAGGATAGATTTCTAGTTGGATTCCATTAACAAGTTCAAAAGGAGCTCGAAAAAGCATGGCACAATCAGCACATCAAATTGCGCACCTTCAAGGTAAATGATTTAGTTTTATTATATGAAAACAAGTTTGATAAATTTCTAGTAAAATTTAGGATGCCTTGGATGGGGCCATACGTCATCAAGGAGATTACCAATGGTGGAGTAGTTCAGTTGGTAAAATTAAATGGGGAACCTTTCCCAGGAAAGGTGAAAGGTAGTTGATTGAAGCCATACATTGGCGATCCGGCTAGATGGCTACATGATGGAAGCATAGTCTTAGCATCCCAAGCAGCTGAAAAGAGGTGTGGGACTATAAACTATGCTGCCCGGGTTGTGGAGCTGCATGATTGGGCAACTACGCAGAACAAAGGAATGGCACAGTGTCAGCAGAAACCTGTGGGGAGCTACGCTATCGAAGAAGGGACCACGCAAGGTAGTCGAAAAGTGACCGTTATGGTCATTGTTCATGATTTGACGATGAAACAACGGCTAAATGGAGCAGGGGGTGAAATTTAAGTCAAAATTTAAGGGAAATATCTTTGAAAATCTATCGCCAATCTAGCATTTATGAACACATTTTTGGGGAAACGATCGGATTTGAATTCGAAACACCTATAAATTACAAATGGCTGCCCAGTGAAAAGCACTTGGCATTTTGAGAATTGAGGTGTTGAGCTCTCAAGCGCGTATGAACCGTGAGAACTTTGAAGCTTTGATAACGAGTTCAGTGTTTGATAGGTTGCCCAAGGAAACACAAAAGTTTTTGACTAGCATCATGTCAACGCCCGTAGAGACCGTGAGTGCTAAAGAAGCAATGGCAGCTGAGGGAGCTGCCCTGGAGGTAGCAATAGCAGTTGAGGGAGCTGCCCTGGAGGTAGCAATAACAGCTGAGGAAGCTGCCCCAGAGATAGCAAGTGTCAAACTACCTGTAGAGGTACCAAAATCGCCAAGGTCATCCAGGCTGAGGCCTATGCTGACCATAGAAGGTCTAAAAACGAATAAAGATAAGCAAAAAGTGACATCGTCGGTGCGCGCGTCACCCAGAAAACACCCGCAGAAGGAAAAGCCCACCACACAGGAGAAGGGTAAGGTAGTTGACCTGGAACTTGAAGAAGACAGTGAAGAAATCAATATGGGTGGGGAATACATTGACATGGGGGCAGAGGACATTGACGTTGAAGGGTCTGACCTTATCTCTAAATTGCCCAAATACATTCCTCCACACCGAGGCAAGGAAAAGGTCCCAAAGGACATTGATGAGAGAAAAGTGACGTTGTATACACTATTGCTATCTGATAAGATCACATTTGAAGGACCGCGCCTGGCGTGCATCCCCCATTTAAAGTTGGAGGACTGGGATTTGGCCGATACAGAGCGCTTTCCCCACTTAGTGACCATTAATTCATGCATCATGTCTTCTATAAGGACTTTGGTGTGACAGTGTTGGAGCTAAGGAAGTGGATAAGAGGGTGGACAAGGCAGGACTACTAAACATGCTATGGGTGCCACATTACAACTACGTGCCCATAACCATGATAGTGATCAAACAGTTGCTATGCTTGGTGCATGATGGGTGCCTGTGGTTGGAAAAACCAATACCAATCACTAACATGCTGATCCATAGGATCACTTGGCTGCCGCATTCAGGACTAAATCCGGCTATGGCATTTGGCAGAAAGATAGGTGAGCGCGACCTCGTCGAGCAAATGAAGGACGAATTTAAGCTCGTCAAGGAGCCGCGTGGATACTCCATTTCTAGTAGAACTAACCCCACGGTCAAAGTAGCCACCTAGATCCTGGCCAGGAAAATTATGAGGAAGTGTCGCGCAGATGAAGTGTCGACACCGGTTGTGTCATTAGTGACCTAGTGCGCGGAGGGCATACAATTCAACTAGGCCCGCTACCTCTGCAGCGAGTTCCTCGCGAATTGTAGAGAGGCGCGGGATCAGGGAAAATCTTTTCACTATGCAAGGCTGATGCTATCCATAGTACTGGTTGCATGGGAGTTACCAGAGGATAGTCAGTTTCCTCCATTTGCATAGGATTTACTAGAAGCAACGAAGTCCAATTTTCTCTGGGCCACTAAGGACCCCCAAAGGGTCAAGGTTAGCAAGATATTTTGGATCTTGATGGAGATGAGTATCAATATGGCCATCAATCGCAAACTACTATTATCACCGACTGTCTTCGAATAGTTGGCAGAGTATGTGGAGTTCAAGGCAGACTTCCACTGTGTTTAAATGCAAGCACGAAAGGACCCTGAACAAAAGTGGTATGACGTTCCATACCTGGCCTTAGACTTGATAGCTGGGTCTAGCAAGTCTGTAGCGAAGCGTAAGAAGGAAGAGGCCAGACTAAATATGGAACAGTTGGCCGAAAAGATGAAGAAAGAGGATAAGGACAAAGCCAAAGCGGAGTGCGCTGCCAAAAAGTAGAGAGAAGTGCAGGAAGAAGAGGAGGAGCGCGACTCCGATAGGAGTTAGAAATATCCTTCCCTGGAGACATAAGAGGAAGAGCAGCGATCTGAATAGGGAGGAGCAGACTTGGAGACTACTCCATTCTGGGTTAAGTGCAACAGGGAGCAAGAGAAAGTAGGGCCACGGAAGAAGTCCAAAGCTAGCAAAATATCCCTCGACCCAATCACCTTGACAAAAGGTGATTTGAATGAAATTGGTGATACGGTGAGGGATGCAACCACAGAACTGCTACAAAAGTTCAAGAAGCAACATAAACAGGCCTTAGATGCCATTCAAATGAGTCCGTGCGAGCGGAAAATCTAGGCGTCACAGGTACAAACTGGTGTGGGGCGAAGCAACATGACATCAACTAGTTTGGCACTTGAAACTTTAGAGGCAATAGAAATGTTGCGCATGATGGATCCCCGGGCCATAGCGCTGCTAGATGGAGCATTGAGTGCAGAAGCAAAAGCTGACAGGACCACTTTCAGTGCCCTCAAGAGGATTGGCATAAATTTGGCTAGACTTCCAAGTGAAGCCCTTCATACCTTGCAAGATGGTGTGATTGTGGAACTTCATGCTAGGGAACAGTGCGACCTGAACATTATTAGTGAGTAGAAGGTGAACAACGCTCAGTCAGTTTTACAGAAGAATTTTTCCATTGATATTCTTAAGGCAATCATGGAAAAGAATGAGCACATGACCAAGGTGGTGGTTGAGACATGCAGGACTATTCCAGAGCTAGACATTCCTACAGATGTGCCAGTGGATGTGAGAATTCAAAAGCTCACTGCCAGAGTGTGTGAAGCGAGAACAAAGTTGGCTAAGGTTCAGTTTGAACTGAACCTTAAAAATACAGAGCTAGAGTTGAGCGCCCAGCCTTTGACTACACCATAGGTTGAAGAGCAACACACAACCACTATCAATGATGCAGTAGTAGCTGTAGATGCCGTAGTGAAGTATTGCACTGCGCTCTTCGAGCAGTCGCTTGATGTAGTCACCAATGTACAGGAGGATCCCAATGTGCAGAGGCTGGAAACAAAGGTGCGGGAGCTGCAACAGAGATATGATGAGGTTAAAGCGACAACATGCCCCATCGCCATTACACAAAGGTTAGCGAAGCTGCAGGAAGTGAAGGCATTGAAGGAACAGTTGGATGCAGCTCAGTGCAAGGAGGCAGTACTGAAGGCCAGATTGGGGCCTTGGCTGGAGGAAGCCTATGTACTCACTACCTCCATTGAAGGGAAATTGGTTAGTCTGTAGGCGACACAATAGAAGATATAGGAAAACAGTGCAGAGCGAGCGACGTAGCAGTTGGTTGAGCAGGTGAAGCAGGCGACAACACAATGCACGATCAAAGTTGCAGTGGTACAGGTGGAGCTGGGAGGTCTTCGCGATAAGATATTTGCGCCAGCAGAGTGACTCGAGGGCGAGTCACCATGTTTTTGTTGGGGGCCTATTGGGAATGGGTCCCTTGGGGTTAGTTTTGGAGTTAAAAGCCCATGTTTTGGGGTTAAAGGCCCAAGTTTTGTATAAAGAATATAAAGTCTCCGCATTTTGTGGTCGTAGAGCACAAAGATGTAAACTGTCAAAAAAGGTTTATGCCCTTAGTTTAGATAGTTTGTGTCAGCTTGATGAGATCTACCCTTGGTCTACGGGCCATGGTAATGTATAAGAAGGGAGTCTTAGAAGAGTCTAAAGTAGTTTTGGGTAGAGTCCTAACTAAGTTTTTGGGTTTGTGAGAGCTAAGAGAGAAGAATCTTAGCGTAGGAAGAGGCTCTACAGCTGAGTGCGCAGAGGCCTAGTTTGAAGTCTACAGCTGAGTGCATAGACCCCTGCAGCTGTGTGCACAGGGAAATTAGAGTTGGTACTGAATATCTGAACCATCAATAAAGATAATTATTCTGGAGATATCTGTGTATGAGTTATTTTACTTTTGTTATGAATGTTGCAATTATGTTATGTTGAATATTGGGTTTATGATTTAATGCTATATTGATGTGGAAACCTATGTATTTTACTTTGTCATATGAACGCTAGTAAGAATATATGTTTACATAAAGATAATCATAATGCATGTTGAAGTTAACAAATAATTAAGCTAATCGGGGTAGACATAGAAGTAAGGATAATTAGAGAGGCACGTAAGTGTCTGAATTGGCTATTTAGGGTCCGCGAAGGACGATCGGAGAATTTTGCGAGGGTTTCAAAGACGAATAAGAGAAGTACATTGATAAGCCCTAAAGGGCTTATAGGTCTGCACGAAGGAAGGGTTAGGGTATAAAACCGACATCACAACCATCTCAGGGTGTGGAAACCTGGTTCCTGCATCCCCCCATAAAGCTTCAGGTGCGACTTCAGTTCGTGCTTCGTGAATTGATGCAGAAAGGGCCAGTAGTGTAGGGATTTACTTGGCTACTTAATGTTGAACCTGGGTCAGGGCCCATCAAGGCAACACTAGGAATAGGAGAGAAGATTAGAACTTTGAGGGGCAAGTGATGGCTTAATTTTCCACCATTAGAACTAGGCTTGTATCATTGTAATAGTGCATCTTGGTACTTTCACTTAATGATTTGAAGCTCTTGGAGCTGTCACACTTTCATGCATATGTTGTGGATAAGTGCAAGACTATTCTTTCATTGTTTGTGGTGTATGTTTTTTCTTCTACATAGTAATGAAAATGAACTATTTCGTTGGATTTAATATGCATATTTGAATTGTGTGTCTCTTGATTTCATGATTGTTATTTCTTTGTGAACTATTTCAAAAAATAATTAACAATTATTTTAGAAATATGTGTGTGTATTTAATAGGATAGTACTATTTCTTTTCTTTTGAAGACTCACTTTCTCTTCCCTTCTGTTGAAGAAACATTATATAGTTTACAATTGAATACATCACAAGGCTAACTTACTTGTTCATATTGAAAGTGTATGTGTTTTCTCTTGTTCCATTTACTGTACCCAAGGCAAATCATTAAGAATATGGTAGCCAAGCCCATTTCTCGGATGGGGTTCCTACTCCAAACAATGTGAGGTCTAGTTGGGACTTCATACCTCCTATATGTTAGCGGTTTCCAGCCCTGTCACATTAGAGATATTTTGAGGCAAAAAATGGGCCTCCTACGAAATAATATAAAATAATAGTGGAAATAATAAAATAATATTATTAATAGTGGAAATAATAAAATAAGATTAGATTACATCATCAAAATTTAGAGGGAAAAAAAGAAGAAAATACTTTTACAACACATATTTTCAACTTATCTCCCTAGGTTTTACTCAAATTTTGAGTGGGAATGCTCGTTGGATGTGGAATTTAATTCGTCATCTAAGGAGTACCCATGTTGCATACTATCGATGGACCTTATTGCATGGAAAAAGAGAAATATATGAAAAAATGTGATTGCAATCATGTTTTTCATGCATTTCTCATTTTTTGTGTAGCAGGTTCCTTCAAAAGTATGCAACACAGGTATTCCTTGGATGAGTAATTAAATTCTACATCCAATGAGTGCTCCAACTCGAAATTTGAGTAAATATGTGAAGAGATAAGTTGAAAATACGAGCTAAAAAAGTAGTTTTATTATTTTATTTTATTTTTTACTCCAAAAGTGATGAATCATACCCCATTGTTGACATCATCATCTTGAATCACATTGGTTCTTATAAAGTTGATTTTGTTTGTACATTTTTATTTTGAGGTCCATTTTAGACCTCAAAATTTCTCTAATGACAGGGCCATAATCCTTACACCTCATTTGTTGGCCTAGGATATCAGTATGCTAGGATGAATTATAACCTTGGTCCAAATCCTAGTGCCTTTAACTATAGTATGGGGGGACCTTCTGGTCCTTCTAGGGGTTACGACTCTTATGATTAATTTTGTCAACTGCAAATCCATTTTCTAACACCTCTCGATTTATTGGGATTGGATAAGCTGACCAATGATCCGATATGTCCCAATCCTAGGTAGCCACCTATGTCAGCCAAGTTACCTTTTGATATTCCTAAGTTTGTTGGGAGACATGGAGAGAATACTTCTACACATATCACCACCTTTCATTTATTGTGTTCATCTAACTCTTTGGTGGATGATTCTATGAAGTTGAGACTCTTTCAAAAAATCCTAATGGAGGATGTTGCCAAATGGTATATTGAACTCGATTGAAAATCCTTTAATGACTTTGCTTCCTTGGCTCATACTTACTTGAGTCACTTTCAGTTGCCTACTAGGAAGGATCTTGGGACTTAACTTTTTTCAACTATCAAACAAGATGATGCCACTCATATTTATGATCATATTCATGAGTGGCATAGACACAAAAGGTTTGTATGAACTAGACTTTCTAATGATGTCCTAAGAGATTAGTTCACTTGGTCCCTTCACCCACAAATTTCTATGGATGTCCCTATGATTGGGGTAGTTACTGAGGAGCAAGCTATATTACGTGCTCAATGTCTTGATTTTATTTACTCTTAGTTGGGCACATTATATGATATCCTCCCCAATGCTCCTCAAATTTCTGTAAACTTGCAACGACCCAAGATGGGACCACACTCTTGTGGTGTGATTGGCTCCCTTTCCTATGATACTATGAGCCAACTAGTTACTCAAATAGGGAAAATGATGGTCACTTCCTAAGCCCCAACAAGTTTCCTTGGCTCTCAACAAGCACCCTCTTCTTTTAAGCAATCCATCAAGGTTCTTATGGTGAAGTCCACATCACTTAAGAATACTCAGCAACCTGACAGTAAAAAGAATTAAAAAATAAACAAAAAAACATAGTTTCTCAAGAGAACCAACAAATACCACCTAATCATGGTGGGGTTAGGAGTGAAAAATGTCGAAATATCAAGATCCCTTGCAATATTTGTCAAGGCGAGCATTTAACTCACGAGTTCCCTCATATGGATGAATTCCATCACCTTCCTACACCACCAAGAACTATGTAGTAGCCAATAGTATTGAACTATCCATTCCCCACTCGGCCACAACAAAAAATGGTTTCATATACTCCTCAACCTCTGCAAGGGGGAAATCAGGGGCAATTTTATCCTAATAAATAATGCACCTATCCTTATGTGTCGGGAACAGGTAAATGTGACTACCAAGCGAGATCCTATGACCCTCTTGAGATGAGTTTTTCTTTTAAGGAATTAACCACCCCTTCTGATTCCACCTAACCTCTCACGTTAGATAAGACTATATAACCAATATATCGCTCACCTAAGGGTGTTATCTAGAGGTCAACACACAATCCCAATGCATGGATTTACGAACATTACAATATTGATGACGAACTTCCCTAAGCACCATGTGCAATGCATGCCCTGGACCTTTTACAAATCTACCCTTAACAACATAAAGCCTTGTGGACTACTATCAGAGTGTTGTATCCCTTAAAGTCTAGTCTGATTACGTTCGATGTTGATGCTCCTTATTTTAGAATCTCTCATCAGGTCACTTTCTAGATCTCAATGCTTATTTTTAATCGTGGTATATATTTCATTTTGGTGGATGAAGGGTCTTCTACCTATGTGATGTCAATGTCATGTTGGAAAGCTATTGGTTCTCCAACACTCATTAAGTCAAGTACTATTTTACATGCCTTTGATGGACACCACTTTATGCCTCAATGTGTTCTTCGAAATTTCGCCATCGAACTAGGGGGTAAGGTTGCCTAGGTTAATGTTGAGGTTGTAGCTTCTCCCTTAGACTATAATCTTCTCCTTGGTTGTAGCTAGTTTTATGCCATGTGCATTGTCATTTATTCGGTATTTCATGTGAATTTATTTCCCCATGAAGTAAATATTGTCATGATAGATCAATTAGATTACTACATACCATTGACCATGTCTACTTCTATGAGAAATATTGTGCCATTTTTTGGAGATATCCCCTTGTCTTATGAGAGTGTTGGTGCGGGATTGTTTAAAATCCCATCTCTTACCAGTGCCTTTCCTCTACCCTCACCCAACATTTCTTCTTCTTCTACTACTACTCCTATGCACATGATCTCTTTGGACACTTGTTCACCCCATGTGTCACCTAATCCTTGGGTGGTGTCTTCTTATATAGATGTAGCTAGACATGCTGAGCATACATCACCTTTAGTAGAATATATTTCCTACTAGATCATGTGACCACTCACCTTGTATTTGCTTTGGTTATTCATGTTAATGATATGGTTCTAAGTTTTCCCTAGTATCATCAACCTTTAGGAATTGGGAGATTCAACTTTTTGTGGCACGACCCCTTCATGGTGCACCAAATGGTACCTCCACTCCTCCATGAGTTCATATATGGAAATCCTTGGTCTGTGCCTGATAGTGGTCACAACTTGATGTGACCTATTAGACTACATTTCTCTTGGACATATTGTACATGGGAGTGTGTGTGATGTTTTATCTGTTTTTGGTTTGGTGTGTGATGTGAGCTCTTTTCTAGGACATAATATATGCCAAAAAATAAAAAATAAAAATTATATAAAAAAAGTATATCTATATATATATATATATATATGTTCCTTTTACCTAATCCATGTTTTATTTCTTTCATAATGTGATTTAACCATGGGTCTAGTCTTTCTGGATGGTTTTAATAGGATAGGGTGGAATTTTTATTGTGACATTCATTGGACCTTAGGTGTGTTTCTCTTGAACTTGACATGTGGGGGTAGGTAATATATCACCATATATTGTACATTATTGAATGTCACTTCCATCTTCATTATGCATTAGGTCCAACCCTGTCAAGTTGCGACATTAGAACATCTCTTTTATGCACTTTGTAGCTTGGCGGTAGAGCTTATCTGTACATGGATTCCCTAGTTTAGCACCTCCTTTCCATGTTGGTTTCCATGCAGTGTCTCATTTACTCTCTTTTCAAATTCCTCCTTTGACTCACCATGAATTAGAATATGAGCCTCACATACTCTTCATTGTCGCTTTTTGGCATTAATCGAGGAGGATTCCACAATATATACCTTGTGATTTCTATATCTATTTCCCCTATTTTATGCACATTGATAAGACTTGGTTTTACATATCCACCATTGTCTCCCTCTACTTGGCCTACAACTCACTTTTACCTGGTGTTCTTACCCTCTCTTGGGTAAGAACACTAAGGGGTTGTTGTAATGAATAGTCTTATCTTCCAACCTATTTTCCTCATTATGCTTAAAACAGTTCCATCAATTTGGAACTAGTTTCTATCCTTTATACCAATCGTTACTCTAAGCTGAGATTCCTTTTGGCCTTTAGTTTCATGTTAATTAAATAATGAAAACCTTGAGCTCCTTTTGTTATATTTTCATGCTCATTAAATCTATATATAAATGTGGAGTTCATTTTGGTATTATTTTCATGACTCATTAAACCTATGAAAATCTCAAGATTCCTTTCCCCATCTTTTCTTGCTTGTAAAACTTGTTGTCACTCACTACATTATGAGTTTTCAGTTGATCAAAGTTGCTAGAGAGCACTAAAGTTTGAAGCCATATTCCAGGCCACATGAGCTAGCAGATCTTAATTAGACCCTCCCCATTGCGTAGTGCTCAGAAAGAGCTTTCCAACGGTATATGGAAGCTTGAAAAGGGATTTCTAGAGCATAAGATATGGCCCGTTGAAGCTACCCATGGAAA
Organism: Pinus taeda; assembly: GCA_000404065.3. Lineage (NCBI taxonomy): Eukaryota > Viridiplantae > Streptophyta > Pinopsida > Pinales > Pinaceae > Pinus > Pinus taeda. The sequence goes on along the minus strand of APFE031281566.1, from coordinate 27,963 downwards.
GCCAGAAGACAAGGAGAAGAGACTTAAAGAAAATTGCAAATAGGAGGTCCGAGAGCTAATCTCATTGGAAATCGGCTATCGTTGGGGTCCCAGGCACAGGCCTATGGTTTATCGGCAGTTCAGGATGTTGAACGCCGATATTGCAGTCCTGCAATATCAACACATCGATTAATTGGAGAGACAGAGAGGTCACCACTCCTAAACTTTGCGATATCACGACTTTTTGCGATATAATGTGAAATTTCCAGGGAGGGCCGAAAATTTTTGACAAAGGAAATGCATGGAAAGACAGGGACAGGTAGGTCTTTTCTCTCTCATCCATGTGGCGGTATGGTTTATCAGATGTCGGGGGCCCCGAGCACAGTAAATCTCGCAATCCTGCATATCGGCCATATCAAATATCGCAGTCCCATAGTCCCACATATCAACCATATCACATATCACAGTCCCATAGTCCCGCAATCCTGCAGTCCCACAGTCCCGCCGATTTGCGATACAATGTTAAATCACTAGGGAAGGGCCGATTCTATTTAACAAAGGAATGCACAAGAAAACCAAGGTCGGGTAGGCTATTTTCTCTCTCCTCCAAGGGGCCACGTGGTGCAATCAGATTGGCCCATATGTATGACATGGAAGTTGATGTCACCAATGATGTGGTAGTACAGAAGTGATGTGGCAGTACGGGTAACACGTGGCACACAGATTCAATGTTTTCAAGGGTCCTATGGGGGAATTTTCGGGTGACACGTGGCAGTGATTATGTCACCCCCGCAGATTGGTGATTGGCGGTCACAGAGGTTAAAACACTCCTACACCAAAGTCTCCCCATCTTGAGATTGTAATATGCGAGGGTTTCTTCCCATATGTGATATTTCATGTGTTCCACCCTATAAGGATTTCACGTCTAGACAAGTCAGCCCGCATTATGAAAATAAGTGAAAGGGTCTCCCTCTCCCATGTTGCAAGTGCCATGTCCTGGGTGGGCCTGATCCTGTTGATTGGTGATCACAATGTCAGGGGGAAATTCTTAAGGAAAAGTGTATCAAGTGTCGGGATAAGGGATTCCAAATAACAAAGGAAAAAAGTCCCATACAGGAGCCTAAAGGCCTTAGCACCCAAGGACTAAACACTTGGTCACAACCCCTGGTCATATGAATGAAATAGAGGAAAGGGGCTATATCATAAGGGGCCTTAGGGGAAATTAAAACGTGCTTGGTCAGTGATAAATGCCCGCACTCGAAAGACTCCTTGTTACATTGTCAAACGCATCCCCTGGCAGACCAGGAGCATGATACAAAGCTTTTAAAGATGGATGGGTTAGCAGCTCCAGCATTGAATAAGAGTACCCAACATTGAATAAGAGTATGGTGAGGCGGTGCACCAATATGGGGGTCTCGAGAGCACTTAATGATTTGACATGGGGCTCCACTCGTCTTCAAAGAAAGAAATAATCAAGTAGTTAAGGCAAAATCGACAGAAACTGACTGAGAAACAGGAGAAGCATATCACGACAGAGACATGGCTTGATCAAATGCCTCCAAAGTAACAATAGAGGGACACCTCCTCCATCATCTTTCCATTTTCCTTCTCTTTCTCATTATTCTATAGTTTCTTTATTTCCAAGAAGGGATCCAATCCCAATTGTAATAATTTTGGGCAAAAACGTCTTACATACACTGAGACAGCTAGTCTAGCAAACAGTTGAAGCTATGGCTCAGATATTTTGTTGCAACTATAATCCAAGCTTCCCTTCTTCTTATAAATTGGGGGAAGAAACACTTATTTCAGGTTCTGGAATTTCTCACCCACAGGGTTTGAATTCTGAGATGCCACTTCGGTTCTATTTGCTTATTCATGGGGGGCTTGAATAATGTTGTGTTGAATGTATGGATTGCTTATTGGACCCTCTAAGTATTAATGAAATTCTCTTGTTGATTCCAAGCATGATCAATGTGCAACATGTTTCTTCTTAGTAAATCTCATTTTGTTTGTGTTTTCCCCTCTCTGAAATAGTATAATGAAGCTATTGGTTTTGCTTTGATTTATGGATTTATCTTGGCTGCTAAATAGAGAATAATACTTGTGCATATTGCAAACTTATTTGTGTTATTCATTAGCATTACAATACCTGTAGAAACTACAAATTTACTTGTGTATTTTATTAGCCTGTAGTACCTGTGGTAGCTCAGATTTACTTTAGCTGTTGGTAGAGAATGATACCCATGTTATATTTGGCCTAAAACCTTAATTAGCACTCAGTTTTTTCTATCAACCCACCTCCTTCCTCTTCCATATTTCTGATGGAACATTGTTACTGAGGATTCTGTTTGTTACAACCCTATGCACCTATTTCCATCCTTCCTCTCCTTCTCTCCACCACTTACTACAACTTCAATATTAATATGTCCCATCATTGTGTGTCGGCCACCAGAAGAAGACATTTCTCTTTGAGATTGCCCCGATATACCCCCCGCATTTGGATCCATGTATTGACTTGAGTCTACCTTAATGAAGGCCTATTGAACCAAGCCCCTCTTATTATATTTTTATTTACGTGACAATTTGAGTGTTGTAAAACCCCCTAATAGACTGTCGTCCATGCACTCCTCTACTTAAGATGTCCTAGGCACTGGTCTACAATCAACCCAGAGGTTGTCTTTAAAGGGATTTCTATCTCTCCTACAACACTTGTGCTGATGGTGCGATCTGAAGCGACAACAAAACCTATATGAAAATGTCAATTTCTTTCTAACTTCTCCTGCTCATTCATTAAATTAAAACTCAGCAAGAAATCTCTTTTCTATTCTTAAGCTCGTCAAAATATGAGGAAACGAGTGTAATTTTATCTCTTTTTCATCCTCACTATAAAACTTATAGAAAAGGAACCTATTAAGCTTACTTTTCTTATCTTTCTTTCTCACTAAACCATGAGGGAGACTAAAAAGAGAAAAGGGAAGAGGAATAATTTACTTTTATTATTAGTCAAAATGGAAAATTCAGTTCGTCACCCTTGAAATTGGCACCTATTTGATTCAGTATCTCACATCTAGGACTTTTAGCTTACTCAAGGGTCATACCATACATATGAGTCTATCTACTCCTCCAACTGGTTACTATTCCAGTCATTATGTAGCATGCTTCAATGTCTCCTATGTTGTTGCAAGATATCATGTGCTTCTCATTAGTCATGCTTTCAAGTCACTTTTGTGTCATGCCTTTATGTGTTCAAAGGAAATATCAGGTTGAGTCAACCATTTGTAATCCTTATTGACCTTTTTCCATTGGTCATCCATGTGTTAGTTGTACTTCATCTCTTGATGACCTCATTGATTCACATAATCTCTAACCCTGTTTTGTTTCAATTGATGGGGGATACATCAAGTGTTATGAAACCAGTTCACAAAAAGATAGAAAAGATAGATCAATGCCTTAGAAATAAGCCTCTTCGAGGGGGCAACCTCCTTTACATTACACAAATGAATAATTATTGGATGATACAAATGAAAAAACCTCCTTTCTATATATAGGAGTCTAAGGGGTCATAATATAATTAGAGCCGACATAACAATAATAATGTAAGGGCACAACAATAAAAATAGTGGCCTTCTATGGGGCACAATAATAACAATATGGAGACTACATGGGCACAACAATATAATAATGGGGTTGCACTAATAACAATAGGGGTTACACTAGTAGTATAGGGACCTAACATCAAGGCTCTCCTTTGATGGATCTTCTCTTATAGACTTCAGCTCATTATCTAGGAGCTTGATCTAGGAACCAATAGTACCTTTGATATTACATTCCTTAGTGGTAGGATTCCTTGTGGTCAATAATGGGTTTACCTCATTGAATCCTAATCGGTTGAGTCCATGAGTATTCGATGTTAGCTCATCTATTCACACTTAGTGGACTGTGCTAGGTACCTTGGGCCCACTTTCATCATTGGTGGGTCCCCACACTTATGTTAATTGTATACCTCATTGACTAGTAACCAAATGGTTTCTACCATGCTTGACATCAACACATCTATTCACATGATGTATATCTGTACCATTGAAGTTGTGTAGAATACCTTGGGTTAGGGACATCTCTCTCTTATATGGCACCTTCCTAGGTTGTGTTGGAGTTATGTATCATTCATGTACTTTGAGGACTACTTTGGGGAACCTCCTCTATTATGTGCCCATAATCCCACTGATGTATACTATGACATATATCCACATTGTATTTGTTGGTGGTTATGATCTTCCTGATGTGCCACATGGATCAACTATGTATTGTATGTGACCACGTCTTAGAATTCCATGTCATGGATTCACAATTTATGTTTTGGTGACCATGTTCAGTTTCTCTTTACAACTGATCATTGATATGCCCACCTTGGGGATGTTATCAGTAGAGTTGAGACTCCAACATTTGATTTCTCTAGTTCAACTTCATAGTTTTAAATCCTTCCTCCCCTTTTTAGCTCTAACTCTTGTTGTATTGCATTTCATCCACCAGTTACTCTTCTAACCTCATGCATTAGGGGGCATCTTTTATTAGCCTATCCTCCTCAATCGAGTCATTGCACATGAGTACCTTTACTTTTGACCCTTTGGCAGATGTTTAACCGTTGATTTTACCCATTTTTTATGCATCATTATCGGGATATAATTATAAAGACATGGTTCCCTTTATCATCCCAACAAGGTTCATCCTAGACTCAAATTTTTATCCCAATACGGTCGGTGAGGACTCTAGAGTCTTATGTTCCCTAGGAGATCATATTAGAGGATCACCTTTACGAGTTAACTTGGGTGCATTAGTGGAGAAGCTTCCTAACTTCTCTTTATCCCAAGTGTCTAGATACATTCTCCCTAGGTGACCTCTAGGATTATTTATACTTGTCATCCTAAAGGGTCATGCTAGTTAGCTAGTGAGACAATTGGAGAAATTCAAAGTTTCAACATCTTGTCCCTAGGTCATTAGAGAGTTATATCACATTTATAGGAGGAGGTCATGCTATAAGTTGGAAATGATGATTTCATTTTTTGGGTATAATTCCCTTGTACTTTTCATTTATGATTAATAGAATAATTTTCTATTTATGTACTTCATATTTGGCTTTGCTCTTTATCTATACATGTTGGTTTTAGGCTGAAAATACCTCTATGGAAGGCTTTTTTGTTCTTGTTTGTTGGTGCATGTGTTCATGCATTTTTTTTTATGATAGTTGAGAGCGGGATCCTCGAATAAGAGCAGGGCTCTCTGCACAAGGCCCAAAACTTGTCATTAGCCTATGAGGATATTAGGTACTAGCTTGAAAAAATTCCTTCTAAAAGTGTCATGCATAGATGTTAAGGATGATTGCTTATATGGGATTTAATTAGGGTCAAAACTATTGATCAATATACACTAGTACACACACAAATTCTGTTTTGGCTTTAAGAAGCATATTAGGTTAAAGTAACGTACTCTTATTAGGTGAAATTCTCCTGTAATAATTAAGACCTCAAAATCATGATAGAAATAGATATTTGTTATACTATCCTCTTTTGTCTCCCTTAATTCCTATTGGATTATGGCAAGTTTAAGATGCGTTAAAACTCCACTTAAAAATAGTAGTTTACATTTATTATTATTTATGTTAAAATTTAAATAGTGAGACATTATAATTTAATATTTAAAGTTTGTTTAATTCTAAATTAAAAACGTTAAATTTACATATGTTTTAATATTTTTAACATAAATACCTAAAATTTTAAAATATAAATATCTTCAATATAACTATAATTATAAATAATTTAATAAATTCATTAAAATATATTATAAATAAATAATAATTAAGACATCACATAAAATAAGTAAAATGAGGCATTTAGGGTTTTTGCATTCCACACATTTATTCTATAAAAGTGCACATGGGTACGTTGAGGGGAGGGGATCCTTCCCCTCCTATCAAAACAAAACTATGGGGATGCTTGAGAATTCGACGCACGTGACACTGAAAGCATGGAATTAGGGAACATATCTAGACTTGGAAGGTTTACCATTGGAGTTGCCAATAGGAATTGTTTGGTAATCACATTGGAGTTGCCAATAGGAATTATTTGGTAATCATAAAGAGTTTGGTGGTGATTACCCAAGTTTGCAATAGATTAGATTGTCATTTTGTATTTTTGAGGTTGAGGGAGTAAATACACAGGAAAACATTAAAACCATTTTGGAAGCTGGGATCTAGCCTTGGCAGCTTAATAGAGGGATCTCTCTGTAAAATTTAGCTATGTTTTATGTGAATTTTAGGCTAATTATTAATGTACTGATTGTTTTTTGATAGGATTTCTTGGTTGATTAAATTGTTATAATTCCATTGGGTTATGGATTCTAAAGATTAACTAGATCTGCATCAAACTTTGAAGGAGTTTCACAAGGCAAGCTAGGTTGCACTACTTGGGTCTTTAAGAATTTTGAATGGATTATGAAATAGAAGAAATGTAATATTCAGTAGAAATTAAGGAGCAATGAAGGATTCCTTAATTTGACTTCAACATAAAACATATAAATCACTAACAACCATAATAGGGTGTTCTCTATAGCATATCCTATTCGTCACAGTTTCTGTTATGTAATTAAGCTTTTCAAAAATGACAGAGAAAGGAGACAATGATTAAACACATGAACAAAAGAAAAACATCACCAATTTGTACACCACATGAATCCTGCGAATAATGTCCTTGTATTATTGATGCTTCCAACAACTAGAAAATTACAATTCGCAAAGGAATTTGTATTCAACAATCAATGTGTAATACTTCAGACTGTGAAGTATTTATAGAATAATTACAAAATGATTACAAAATCGTTGTGTCAACTGAAAATGTATTATTAGCATTATCTAAACCATAAAATCGATCTTCTGCAGAATCATAGGCAAGGTGGACAACTGCATGAAGAGGTGGCTCTGTTTTGGAGGATTCGGTTGCTGAATCAACCTATAACTATGCTGGTCTGGCTAATGTGCTGACTGATGTTCTCACTGTATTCAAGTGGCTTTTTATTCCAATAGATCACATAGTTGGTCCCACCTTTTTTCATCTGGAATGGTTAAATTGGTTACTCTTCGATAAATCTAATCAACCTTAGTATACTTTGCAAATTTTGGCTTTACTGTGAAGATATGTTTTACCTCATGCTGGATAAAGAAGTCATTTCCCATTGCCTCTAAAAATTCTCTACCTGTCAAGCTTCCTTTTATACCACTGAATTTAGTACTGTCTCTGGCCACTTCCTTCATCTTTATAACATAATCTTCTTGAGAAATTAGTTTGTCATTAATCACATATGTGCTGGGCAATCCTTTCTAATTTAATGCTTCAATCTTGTTGAATAATCTGTTCACTGCCAACTCCAGTGTTTTACATTTCTCCTCCAATTGAGTAATGTTATTTCTTTTAGTTAAAACCTTCTTGACTTCCAAGACGGTGGCAATCTTGTCTGTAATTCCTAACTCTTCAAGTGTAGGTTTTAACCCTGTACATAAATTTCCCGCATATGAATTCTAAAACAAAAAATAAGGCGAGAGCATAACACATAAAACAAATATACAGAGAGATTTTCCCCTGGATCCCGAAACCGAGACTACTAGATTGATTTTTCTTTATGTTCCTTTCAATGTTACAATATATATATATATATATTATATATATATATTATATATATATAGTATTAATAATATATTATATATATATATATATATATACGCTGAAGCATCCATAAACCCTAATCCATTAACCCTGGATTAGAACATAACCGTAGTTCCCTTGACCAGATCTACATAATACCATGGAATGAAAACCATCACACATAAAACCATCTGAGAAATCCATGCACAAAACCATAGGTAATATATGGTCCTGTGCAGCGGAGACCCTTGCATACCCCCTTAGAGGAGGGATGCTAACCTCCTTGTAGCCCCCCCGCTAGTCGTGGAAAGAATATAGCACAACCCAACATTCTCCCACTTGTTGTTTTCTTTCCACAGGTGGGCACATGAGAGCTTAGTCATTTATCAGCGTTGCAATGCCCATTGTTTCTCTACACCAAGAGAACTTCTCAAAGCTCACATATTTTGTCAATGCATTTGCAGTATTCTTCAAAGTGTCCAACTTTACCAACAACACCTTTTTTTCTTCTATCATATCCCTCACAAAGTGATACTGAACATCAATGTGTTTTATGTTTGAATGATAAACATGGTTATTTTCTAAGAAAATTGCACTTTGGCTTTCACAATCTATCCTTATAGCTCCATGTACTAACCCCATACTTGAACACAATCTCTGCAACCAAACTGCTTCCTTGCTTGCATGAGTGGCTGCCATGTATTCTGCCTTTGTAGTTGACAGTGCCACTATAGATTGTCTCTTACTCATGCAACTGACTGCACCTCCAAATAGGTTAAACACATACCCACTTGTAGATCTTCTCTGATCCATATCTCCAGCCCAGTCTGCATTAACAAAGCCATGGATGTCCAAAACTCTGTCCAATCCTAGTCTTCCTTGGTAGCACAAACCATAATCACTAGTGCCACGCAAATACCTAAAAACCCGCTTCACTGATGTCCAATGCTCCTTCCCTAGTTTTGACATAAACCTGTTCAATACTCCCACTGCATGTGCATTGTCTGGTCTAGTACAAACCATTACATACATCATGTTGCCGACTGCACTTGCATATGGAACACGGGACATGTCCTCTTCCTCTTCTTGTGTCTTGGGACACTGTTCAGCAGATAACTTTATACCTACAGGAATAGGAACCTTCACTAGTTTACTGTTCTAGATATTAAACCTCTACAGTATTGTCTCGACATACTTTATCTGGTTTAACCAGAGCTTCCTCTTTTCCCGATCTTTTTTAATTTCCATGTCCAAAATATAGTTTGCAGTTTCATGTCGAATTTGGAGGACAATTAGGTCTTTAAATCCTGGATAATTTCTTTGTCATTTCCAACCAGCAACATATCATCCACATACAAGACCAGATAAATAACATGGTCACCAATTAATTTAAAATACACACAGTGATCTGCTTTGCTTCTGGTGAAGCCAAGTCCCCGTATAAATGAATCAAATTTATGATACTACATCCTTGGTGACTATTTTAACCCATACATAGACTATTTTAACTTGCATACCAGTTCTTTATTACCATTCACCGCAAAGCCTTTAGGTTGCTTCATGTAGATCTCTTCTTCTAGATCCCTGTGAAGAAATGTTGTCTTCACATCCATCTGTTCTACTTCAAAATCAAAAGTAGCAAAATAGATAAAAATAATCTAATAGAAGCTACCTTTGCAACAGGAGAAAAAATATCACCAAAATCAATTCCCGGCACCTGGGAATAACCTTTTGCTACCAACTGAGATTTGTATTTCTCTACCTTTCTTTCCGCATTCATCTTCTTCTTGAACACCCATTTGCTTCCAATGGGTTTTCTTCCAGCCAACAACTCCACCAAATCCCAAGCCTCATTTTTGTGCAAAGATGCCAATTCATCAACTATGGCTCTTTCCAGAGTTTTCCATCATTTGAATCTACTACTTCCTTCACAGTTCTGGGATCATCATCAATAATAAATAAAGAAAAATTTGAACAGAAATCAGATGGACTATAACTTTCTGGATGCCTTTTTTCTCGAACTGATCTTCTCACAACCGAAGTTTGTGGCTCTTCATATTTTGATTCCTCTTCTGCTGTAGAGTCTGATTCTTCCTCCTTAAGCTCAAACTCTATGTTATTAGGTTCCTTTGATTGGAATTCATTTTTGATAACATTTTTCACCTCTCTAAACACCACATCTCAGTTGTACACAACCTTCCTTGTTATTGGGTTCCAAATCTTATCCCTTTAAACCATCCTTGTACCCAATAAAGATGCAATTTTCAGATTTACTATCCAACTTTGTTCTTTTCTCCTTTGGAACATGTACATATGCATCACATCCAAATACCTTCAGATGTGAAAGAGAAGGTTTCTTACCAGTCCATACCTCTTGTGGAGTCATATCCTCCAACGCTAATGAAGGTGATTTGTTGACCAGGTAACATGCAGTCTCCACAGCCTCTGCCAAGAATTGTTGTCTTAACCCGGCACCACTGAGCATACTTCTTGCCCTTTCCATCAATGTCTTGTTCATTCTTTCTACAACTCCATTTTGCTGAGGTGTGTATGGAGTAGTCTTCTGTCATGCTATACCACACTTCTTACAAAATTCTTCAAATTCCTTCTTGCAAAACTATCCATTGTTGTCTGTCCTCAGTGCATTTATCTTCTTCTTTGTCTGGTTTTCCACCAGAGCCTTAAATTATTTAAACCTGTCAAAGACTTTAGTTTTCTTTTTGAGGAAATATATCCATGTATTCCTTGAGAAGTCATCTATAAATGATACATAGTACACAGAATTACCTAGTAATGGAACCGACACAGGTCCAAACACATCACTGTGCACAAGTTCTAATGTTTGTTTCACCCTCTTACCACCAGAGGGGAAACTCACCCGATTGTGCTTCCCATATACACAATTTTCACAGAAATTAAAATCTAGAGAGCTATTAGTCATACTTTTTACCATACCTTTACCATGAAGTATTCGAAGGACCTTCTCTCCAATATGTCCAAGCCTTTGATGCCATAGCATGGTCTTTTCTCTAGAGACCACTAGATTTTTTGCTCCACTTTCAGTAACCACAAAGCTATTTCACCCATCAATAATAATGTTACCTTGCAACTTGTATTGAGTTCCAATCTGAACTCCCGGCATCAATACGAGTGCTCCATGAACCATCTTGCATGTATCTTTTTTGAACACTATTTTTACACCTTCATCATCCAACTTGCTTATAGAAATCAGATTTCTGGCCAATGTACGAATATGTAGAACATTCGGAAGTGTTCTAATCCTTCCACCTTGCAACTTCAACTTTACTTTTCCGCGACCAATGATTATGGCCTTCCTATCATCCCCTAAGAAGAGATCACCGTGATCATATTTCTCATAGTTGTAGAACCATTCTCTATTGGGAGTGAAGTGAAAGGATGCACCTGAGTCAATCAACCATGCCTCATGATCTACATGTGTACTTGAAGAAAAAGCCAAGTACACATCCCCACCTTCATTTGAGGTGGTTTTTACCTCTACAAAAGGAGCAGCATCAAATCCCTTTCCTTTGTCAAGAGCTTTAGATTTACAACCGCTTTTGTAGTGCCCTTCCTTTCCGCATTTCCAGCACACCTTTACAAATTTTCCTGGAGATTTAGATCTCCCTCTAGATTTAGATCTCCCACTCGAGGACAATTATTATTATTATTATTTTTATTTTATTTTTTATTTTTATTTTATTTTTTTTATTTATTTTTTATTTTTTTGTTCTCGGACTGTCCTCGTACAGACAACGCATCACCAGTATGTCTCTCCGTATTTTTCCATATCATCTCCTCCGTCAGCAAGGATGAGACTATTTCATCAAATTGCAAGGCAATTGCATTGCTACCTATTGCAATAACCAAAGTATCCCACAAATATGGTAGAGAGCACAACAAATTGATGCAATTATCTTCATATGAAATTTTAATATCAACGGATAATAACTGACTTACCACAATATTAAATGCATTCAAATGCTCTGTCACTGAGTTTCCATCTTTCGTCCTTAGGTTATACATCTTTTTCCGTAGGAACAATTTATTCACCAATGGCTTAGATTGGTACAAAGTCCCTAACTTGTCCCACAAATCCTTTGCAGTAGCTTCCCCTGATACATTCAACAATACTGAGTCTGAGACACAAAATCGTATTGTGCTTTTTTCCTTCTGATCCAACTTCCATTCTTCATCGGACACTCCCGTTGGTTTAGTACCCAGATCTATTGCAATCCAATGATTTTTATCCACCAACAGATCCTCCATCTTGAGTTTCCACAACTCAAAACTCTGACCATTAAATTTCTCGATCTATATCTTTCCACTACTTTCCATCTTCTTTCACCACCAGAATTGATCCTGCGGATCTCCCACTAAACAGGGTCTACCACAGGCCCGAGCAAAACCCCTCAGCAGCAAAGGTGTCCCCTTGAAGCCAAAACAACTCTGATACCAAATGTAGGTTTTAACCCCGTACAAAAATTACCTGCATATGAATTCTAAAACAGAAAATAAACAAAGGTGAGAGCATAACACATCAAACAAATATACACAGATATTTTCCCCTGGATCCCAAAACCGAGTCTACTATATTGATTTTTCATTATGTTCCTTTTAATGTTACAATACATATATATACATGTCGAAGAATCCATAAACCCTAATCCATTAACCCTGGATTAGAACATAACCGTAGTTTCCTTGACCGGATCTACATAATACCATGGACTGAAAACCATCATGCCTAAAACCATGTGCGAAATCCATGCATAAACCCCCCCTGTAACCCCCCGCTGGTTGTGGAAAGAATATAACACAACCCAACATCAAGTTCATACTGATTCTTTGAATTCAGGAATTTGATGATGTTGGAAGCTTCTGTAGGCATGTCTCCCAGCTTCTCCCTTCAATAATGGTTTTAGTGGCCTTTTGTATCAGTTCCTTCTATTCAAAAATGATTTGGATTCATGGCCAAATCTCATTCATGGAGTCCAAAATATCCATCCAAATGGTTTCCTTGGCTTCGGCCAAGGTTTGACCAATTGTAGTATCCTTCTCCATCCTCTGTATCCTCTCTAGCAACCTTTGTGACTTTTGTACTTCAGCCAAATAAGAAGCTTCAGTTCTGGCTTTCTGTTCTTGCAGAGCATTGAGCTACCCATGCAACTTATTAATTTCTTCTGATTGGATGGACATATTTTCCAGTGTCTTTGTCACCTACTTGACACTTGTAGCTTGAGTCGAAGAGGTTGTTGCAATTGCAGTTCCTATAGCTGGGATTTGTGTGATGGGTATAACATCCAGGGGGACTATGGCTACCCTTTGACTCGGTTCTTTCTCTTTGATCATTTTATCCATTTATAACTCCACTGACCTGAACATTCTTCTCCATGATTAACTTCATCATGTTACCCTTCTGTGTCTCATTTTCTTCAATATATTTAGTGAATGGATCCTCAGTGGCTGGTAGTTTCAACTGCTTTCTCAATGCTACAATGTCAATATTTTTCTTCTTGATGATCTCCTCTGCAACGTTTATCTCTTTAGAATCATATCCTATTTTGACCACCAAATATTCCAAATATTTTATTCTATTGTCCTTTTCCAAAGAAGATACCTTCTCCATTTTTAACTGGGACTGCACGTTTGCATGTGAAGCTTGCATCTTTGATAATGACATAACAATATTAGTTAAGGTAGATGAAATCATCTCACCAGTATGTTTATGCATCTCCATTTGATCAATGGGATGGATATCTTTGGTGTTGAATTCAAACGTTGTGCTTTTGTAATCTGCTGGTGTCTTAGGATGTGGAATTTGGGCCTCAAAGAAGGCCCTCTGCATCCTTCCTTGTTCTGTATCAAAAACTGACAATAGTCTACTCTATGAACTGGAAGTCTGCTTCCAAAACTGAGAGTAGGTGTTGCTCTTAAGAATTTCATTCTTAAGTTTGATCTCCTGGTACCTGTCAAAAACACTTTTTTCCTTTTCTCCTTGGATATTCTGTGAAGTTAGCTATGTATCTTTTTGACCTTGTGATAGTGAAGGTCTAGGAGGAGATGTAACAAACTTGCTGCTTGTAGATGGTGTTTCTCCAATTATGATGACAACTTGATCTTCTGCGTCCTTTTTTGCATCTATCCTAGGAATCATCTTAGTTCTTTTCTTGTAAATAATTCTGAAATCCTTGGCCTCACTGTCTGTTGTTGATGATGATCCCTCCTATCTCTGCGTTTTACTTGTTTTCTCTTGAGGAGTGGGAGTCTGTAAATTTGAAGTAGAAACCTATTTATCTTCAGCTTCCTCTAATGTATTCTCTACCCATACTGATTGGTTCACGTATTTCTCTATCTCAGGCCTTGGGGTATGGATGTATGGAGTAGTTTTGTTTTCTACTCTTAACTTAGAAATGATACCCAAAGGGTCATAAGACCATGTGAAACCTAGGCTGCATTTCACCTCCTTAAGGATTTTATCTACCTCTTCTCCTGCTGACCTGGTGTTTCATATAAAAGGGCCCACCTATGTCTTTATCTGAAACTGGGACTTCTTCTTTGCCACCACAAAGTGAATATCATTTGAATTTAGCATTTTTCTGATATATTCAAGGGAAAAAATCCTCATGGGGAGGTATTTTGGGAGCTTGTATGGTGCTAACTCACATTCATAAACTCTAATTTATGTGTAATTCTAGTATAAATACCAGCCTCCCATCTTGGCTTGATCTGTCAAATGTAGAATCCTCTTGATGTCTTCACTGATTCTGGGTTCTGCTGAGCTACTTAGGATACTCATAGCTGGGTGAACAAACTCTTCGGTGAACTTTTTATAGGAGAATTATTGCTACTCTTTCATCACTAAAGATGTCCAAAATATTACAAATGGTTGGTTTCCCTCTTCATCTAGCTTATGCATGGAAAAGCTGAACCTGTATGCTTGATACTACAGAAACATATAAACCAAAATTGAAATGTATTTAAACACTTGTTCTGTTGGAAAATTAAGAAACTTCTCATGGATGTTGTCATCCAGGAATTGATTGAAATTAAAAAAAGTAGATGGTTTTCTATTTGTGGAAAAAAAGGAAAGGAAGCCCAGAATGGGTTCATCTACACATTGATCAGAATAATAACCTAGAATGTATGAAATTATGGTTATGATCTATTTAGCTTGATCAGGGAAGATTGAGGAAGGGTATGGAGGCTTTTTATTTGGAAATTGGGCATTTTTTGATAAGAAGATATAAAAAATCTTCTCTCTTCTGGCAAAATAAAGCTTCTGATAGAGTTCTGTGAGGGCTTCTAAGGAAAATGGTGCAATGTTTTCCACAGGGGGAGCTAGCATCATCTGGTTTATAGATTGGGCCATGATTGAAAAAAGGATTTCATCAAATGGGGTTATAATGGCTCTTTCACTGGGAGCATAGCAAACTTGGCATTTCCTGGTGAATTCAGGGGCATGGAAGGTCAAAGAGAAAATATAGTGAGGAAGATTGGACTCCTAGAGTCCAATTTCATCTGCTTTATCAACATGTTTATCATCCAACCAACAATAAAGTTCTAACAATTCATAGTCACATTGTGTGTCAATGATATTTTTATCCCTATTAGCTAATGGAATATGGTCTAATTCCATGGATGGAGGGACTAATGGATTTACAGGGTCCTCCTCGTTTTTCTTCTTTGGAGGGATAGTTGATCAGTGAATGATAAATATGAATTTGGGAATAAATATTTACCAGGAAACAAATGGACAGTTGTGAGTTGTCATGGGAGGGGAAAACAACATTGACAATTGATATACTTCATAAAATCTTTGGAAGCTGGTCGTTTGCAGAAAAACTTGTGAATTGCAGAGGATAAGCAGGTGAAAGGTGTAATGAAGACTGGTTTAGGGTTTTTAAAGGAGGGAGTGGCAGGTTGAGTTAGAAGATTGGAGTGGGACTGTTGAGTTGAAATGGTTACCTGGAAGGGAAAACATTAAGTATTTAATGGTAATTTTGCTAGGAAGGGAATTAATTGGGAAACAGCTAGGAGACGTGGTGGGATAGGAGTGGCCGAGGTGTCGGGTAGGGACAATGGTAAAGGAATGAGGGGGAAGTGGTTTTAAAAGGGGGTAGGGAGCGGGTAAGTGGTATAGGCTAGGGGCTGCGAAATGTAGAGAGGGGGTCATGTGGTGATGGGGTCCGGTGGGAAACACTGCTTTTATAGACTCACCCCCCCCCCCCGCCCAAGCATTAAAGCTAAGATGGAGAAGGGGGACGAAAACAATTAAGTGTTGTTGATCTAAAAAGGTGGAGAATCCCACACTTTTAATTGTGACCCTTTTAAACCATATGCGACAAAAAGGTTTTGTCCAGATGTGCCTTTTATAATGCCCTTGAAACTTAGGATAAAGGGAAAATAAATATATTCATAAAACCAAACTATTTTTGCCTACCCTTTAATCATTTTTCTAAGCTAACATTTTTTATTTTTCTCTCAAGGGGTGCATTTTGACTAGAAAACACATAATTACCTTTTTTAATGGAAAATCAAAAACTACTTAAATCCTATGCTTATTTCTCCTATAACACAACATCTTTATCAATCAGGAAGTAAACTATCTATCAGTAGTGACATTTGAATTTGCAACACTTTCAGTTTTTTTTTTTTTCTTTGATGGAGTTCTATATTTTATTTTTTTTCAATGTTTTTTGTTTTCCTTTTTCTCTGTTTATACCCTCTTTTCATTTTTATTCTATTTTTCTTTTGGAAATCGTTTGCAGATTGACCATTATTTACAATATGAGATTTCTGAGATAAAATACTCAATCACCTTGAGATCCTATAAACTATAGGACCCTAACAGATTCTAAATTTCAAGTAAAGGCTATTCATATTGGTGCTTACATCCAATATATGTAGGTTCATGTGCTTATTGGAAAATTCCTTGGATTTGGCTCGCATAAAGAGTCTTAATCACTTGGATCCAAAATAAATGGAATCCCAAAGGGAAAATTTTGATTTGGATTTGGGAACTAAAGGTTTCTTCACTATAATCTTCACAACTATGGAATATCAAACATGAGTCTTCAACAATGGCCCATATTTTTTTAACTTCGTGGATTTCTATCTCCACTTCTAAACAAAGAGATTCAATAGTAACAAGGAATAATTCAGGGTTGCACCATTATGGATCTAGTTGTTCTCCCTTCCTAAATAATTTTGGGAAGAATAAACCTTGGAAGGAATTAGAAATTCACTAGGTTAATTTTTCAAATTATTTGAACTTACTTAGATAAGTTGTTATAAATCCTATTGTTGGATCTGTGCTTATATGGATATATCTCAACTCCTATCAACCTTTATTGTTATATATTACCAAGATGAGATTTGGAAGCAAGCTTTGGACTATGATAAAATCATATTCTAGTGTCAGCGTTTCCATGAGTATGGGGATTTATTCCATGATATCCCTTTATTCCAACAAGAACTTGCTACAAATCCAGACATGGAAAAGGATAGGGATGTGTTGTGGCTCTAACAACAACCCCACTCAATTCCTCTTAATGATTTATGCTTGGGGAGAATTGAGGGGCCATACCTTTCCACTAAGTACAAATATAGCCATAAAATCCATACATATGGTTTGGAGAGACAATAGTCCCTATGATAACTTGACAAAATGGAGGAAAAATTATGCAATTAACTATGGTTTATCTAACATTGCATCAACATAAAGACACCCTCCTCCTCCTAGTTAATTGAGGTAGTCCTTGGGGAAGGCATTCACTTGAGACCTATTGCAATTTTTTGAGTATTTAGACTTCTTATAGAACAAAACTAAGCCTTTTCCTAGTGTTATATCAATCTACTAATCATTAATGCAACGCTACAGGCTCAAAGCAAACATCATTTTTTCACCTTTTTTTATCACTTTTCCTCAAAGTTTTGCCTATATTTAGACCTAAAGCAAAACAATGAGCCTAAATGATGTGGTATATAGTCTCCTTTACCTTCTCTTGATCTCTATAATTCCCCCTTTCCCATTATTCCAACACTACATAGTTTCCAAGATTCATACTTAGTCAAAATTTAGTGTTTTTCCTAGAATTTTGGCCTCTCTAAGCCTCTGTATCCCATAAATGGCCATTTTTACATATATATAGCACAAAAATAATTATTAATTATGTGATACAATATCCCCTTGAGCTTTCCACCAATTTGATAACATTACAAGGTCATATTTTGCCAACATTTTGTGTTTTTTCCTCAAATTTTGTCTCTTTGAGCCTCTATAGTGCATCACTATCCATTATTCCTTCAATATAAACCCAATTTATCCATATTATTTTCAATATCTCTCCTTTATCATATACACAATTCTATAGGGCTATTTAAACCTTCTTCAAAGAGTTACAAGATTAAAATTCACTCAAAAACTCAATTTTCTTGCCTCCTCCTTCACTGTAGCACAACACTAACCATTAATATAGTGCTATATCATTGAAATAGGAATAATTACATAACTAAAAAAATTATATTATTCTTTAAATCTTAATTAATATGAGTTTCCCGAATTTTTCGTAAGTTATGATGACTTTTCCTAGTCAGTGTTGGTGTAAAAATGACCTAATTTGGAGCTAAATTTCAAGGTAAAAGGTATGAATGATTAAGTAATTTAAAATCCATTTTTATTTCCCTAATATATTTAATATATTGCTGCTTGCATTTTCTAGGTTTTCCCCTTAGCAAAACCCTTAGGGTTTCATGTTCTAGGGGTTAACATTCAACTTTTAATCTTAATTTTTGACCTCCCAAGTCACTGTAACACATAAATAGTAATTAGTATAGTGGCATAACACTCCATTAATCCTTTATTATTTTCCATACTACACCATTGATCATCAATGTTCTGCTACAAGACTTTATTTTCCTTCTTCATTAAGTTACAAGGTCAAAATTTCGGGGTTTTCTTAAGTTTTTCGGCCTCCCAATCTGCTGTAGTGAAATTTTAGTCATTAATACAGAAATATAGTGCAATATAACCATTAATATAGTGCTACATTACATCCTTACTATTCCATACTAATTGTTTGTTATTTTCCTAGAGTTTTTCCCGATTATGAGGTCTTTCCCTAGTGTTTCTTGGTGGAAAAATGACCTCAATTGGAGGTGAATTTCAAGGAAAAGCGATGACTATTTAAGTGTTATAAATCCTATTAAAAATATCTTATTATGTATTCAATATCCCAAAGGTACCTTTCCCTTTGGGATATTTTCCCACGTTTTCCCCTCATTGTATCCCCTAGGGTTTCATATTCCAGAACACACATTAGAGGAATTTTGAGGTCTAAAATGGGCCTCCTAGGAAAAATATACAACCAAAATAAACTTTATAAAAACCAATAGGATTCAAGATGATGATTTCAACCATGGGGAATGATTCACGAGGGAGTAAAAAAGTAAAAATATAATAAAATAATAAAACCACTTTTTCAACTCGTATTTTCAACTTATCTCCTTAATGTTTTACTCAAATTTCAAGCGGGAGCACTCGTTGGATGCAAAATTTAATTCCTAATGCAAAGAGTGTAGCATATTTTCGATGGACCATGCTACACGAAAAACAAGAAATACATGAAAAAACGTGATTGTAAAATCACGTTTTTCATGTATTTCTCATTTTTCGTGTAGCAAGATCCATCCAAAGTATGCAACATGGTTACTCCTTGGATGAGGAATCAAATTTTTCATCCAATGAGTGTTCTCGCTCGAAATTTGAGTAAACCCATAGGGAGATAAGTTGAAAATACAAGTTGAACAAGTAGTTTTTTCTTTTTTCCCTCTAAAGTTTAACGATCTAATCTAATCTTATTTTATTATTTCCACTTTTATTTTATAATTTCCTTAGGAGGCCCATTTTAGACCTCAAAATTCCTCTAATGAAAGTTCAACTTTTAAACTCAATTTGGCAGGGGAATTTTGTGGTGTAAAATGGGCCTTCTAAGGAAATTATAAAATTATAGTGGAAATAATAAAATAAAATTAGATTACATCATCAAATTTTAGAGAAAAAATAAAAAGTCAACTCGTATTCTCAACTTATCTCCCTATGGGTTTACTCAAATTTCGATTGGAAACACTCGTTGGATGTAGAATTTGATTCCTCATCCAAGGAGTATCCATGTTGCATGCTTTCGATGGACCCTATTACACGAAAAATGAGAAATACATGAAAAATGTGACTGCAATCACGTTTTTTCGTGTATTTCTCAGTTTTCATGTAGCAAGGTCCATCAAAAGTATGAAACATGGGTACTCCTTGATGAGGAATTAAATTTTGCATCCAACAAGTACTCCCGCTTGAAATTTGAGTAAAACTTTAGGAAGATAAGTTGAAAATATGAGTTGAAAAAGTAGTTTTATTATTTTATTATTTTTTAATATTTTTACCTTTTTACTCCAAAAATGGTGAATCATCCCCCATGGTTGACATAATCATCTTGAATCCGATTGGTTCTTATAAAAAATATTTCAGTTGTACATTTTTCTTAAGAGGCCCATTTTAGACCTCAAAATTCCCCTAATGTTTGGTTCCCAAGTCAATGTAGTGTAGCACTAACAACTTAGACAAAGTTAGTATTCTACAATAACTACTTATCTAGTGCTAAGTCACTTTCTCAAGCTTCAAAACTAAGTCGCCTTTTTCTTTCACTTAAGGTGCCTCCTGCTAAGCCTTTCTTATGAAAAATTAGCTTGAATTGAAGGGGAAAAGCGGGATAAAAGAGATGATTGTTCAAGTCTTTTAATATTCATAAAAACCCTTCTATCATGGCCCTGAAATTTTGAGTATTTTATACTCCCTTGTCTACCTAGGGTTTCCCTCACTAAAACCCTAAGTTTTCATCTTTTGGAAACACCTCAACACCATTTCTTTGTCTTTTGAGATTGAATTGACCACTCATTTTCCTTCAAGATTAGGAATCTAAACAAGTGTGTTCCTTCATAGAAGCCCTAATTTTCCTCCCATAAGCACACAAGGGGTCCTTCATATGAAAATTCATGGTCATCTAGGTTAGAATTATGAATATGCATTTGTGATAAGTTAAGGAGGTTTCCTAGGTTAAATTGGTCATTTTTTTCTTCTCCTTTACCATTGAACTTAATACTTGTGCACAAGCATAGCCAAACCTTGAAAACAATTCCGTAATCCTTTGGAACTTGCATGTTAGGTCATATATGTAATGGGTATATGTTGTTTTCAATTACTATGTAGGGAATTATAATCCATGGACTATCAATTTGGATGATAAAAAAAAGAGGAACCTCTTCGCTATAAGAAATATTGTACATTGAAATGTTGGGCCTGTTGGACTCATGGTTTTGGCATTGATGTCAACCTATGATGCCTGCCTAAGTATTCAACTATGGATTAATTTGTGTTAGCATTGATGTCAACAAGCTTGGAGGAGTTGTCATGATGATCAAAGGCTTGATGACATCTTATTGAGGTGTTTCTAATGGCTGCAGAGGATTTGCAAGTTCTGTAAAAGCTTGTAGAGGAAGATGGACAAGTTTTGGAAGAGATGGAGTAGTCTAATTGAGGTTTGGGCTAAGAAATAGAGTAACAAAGTTGATAAGAGGAAAAACTACGTTATAACACACCCTAGAAGACCAATTATTTGTGTTATAATCCAGTCCCTAAATGGAGAAGGCGTGTTACTACCTCTAGAGTGGATATCCCAAATTATGTGCACACTCCAATGAATTTTGGGGGCGTTTACTATGGTTTTTTCACATGGTATTTGATTCAATAGTTAAGAAATGTTGCTTCACATTTTAGAAGATGACAAAGTCAAAGATAATGAAGATTAGTTATTTTTATTGATTTCATCTTTCTTCATTGATAAAATGTCGAGGTGTGAAGCAAAATAGGTTAGATAGTATGAGAGAGTTAGCTATATATATGCAGAGATAGAGTGAGGATCATAGACAATATTTGGAGCATATGTTAGAGGATGGAGTTGTAGTGCACATATATGTCTAACATTCTTATGTTGCAGATGGTATTTTTTCCAGTTGGTGCTAATATGGAGATCAAAGTATTGTTGTAGGTACTACTATAGAGACTTTGGATCAAAGATTAGATTGCTAAAAATATGTTGTAGGAATGATTAGCTATGCGTGTCATGTATTGTTGTAGCAAAAATATGCTACATATATTTTTGTCATTGCATTGGTATATAATTTGTGAATTTTATTGTTATTTCTGCATATTGTATGGTGAGTGAGGATTGATGAGCATGTTCGCTGAGAGAGTTTGTGTGAGAAAATTTTATTATCTAAGATGATGTATTATTTTTAGGTGCAAAGATGGCATGTGTAGGTGTTTGATTTAGTTTTTTGTGAACTTATTGTATGTATGGGCCATAGCTTGAAAATAGATGAAATTAGGTCCATGAGATGTGCTTGAAGGTTGGGGCCTTCAATAAGGAAAATATTGACTTACATATTCAGGTTGTAGCGACATCCTTCAGGTAGAGGCTTGAGAACTTGGGAGTGGTGGCTTCCCTCTAGTGGTATCTATATAGTCGAGTGGTGCTTGGGAAAGACTTGTTGGGAGTAGTGGCTTCCAATATGTGGTGGTATGCATAGTCGAGGGAGTGGTATCTTCTAGCAAGTGGTGGCCTACAAAGTTCATACAGGTAGTGGCTTAGAGTGAGTAGTGGCTCACATGGTTGGAAAGTTGTGGTTTGCACATTAGTGGTGGCCAGTGATTCAGATGTAAATAATATTACTGAATAATAATAAGAAGACAGAGACAAAGACTATCAACTGACAATGGTTTTTACCCTTTGGGTTTCCACCTTATATCATTTGTCTCTATGTGTGATGATGTGTTTTGCTGTCTTGTTTCTTGTGTTTACTTGTGCCTATGATGATCACTACTTATGTTTATGATTATGTATGTGTTTTTTTATATATGCTACTAGTTTACTAATGCATGATTTAGTGTTTTTCTAAAGAAAAGGAAAAAAATTGGTATAATTTGAACATAGGGCAAAATTCTGATTCACACCCACCCCACCCCCCCCACCTCCCTTTAGTATTACTCACACATCCAACAAGTAGTATATGATCATAAAATGTCCAACAAATGGTATTAGAGTGGGGTTCTTGGTTACAACTTAATTGCTAGTGAGTAGATCTAGGAAGTGTTGGCAAAATTTTGATTTTTTTTTTTTCCAACAATGAATCCTCTAGGAGTATATGTCCTCACTACTGCAAATTTCAAGGTATGGCATGAAAATGTTGAATCTTAATTGTTTCCTTGTGAATCTAACATTTGTAGTTTGGTATGTGAAGGATGTGGTGTAGATCCACTTTCACCTAAAAGAATGCAACAAAATGGTCAAGGGAGATGCATCATTTATGAGAATCTCCATAATGCAAACTTGGAGAAAATAGGAGATCTCAAATCTACCAAGGAGATTTGGGACAAATTTAAAGTTGTTTTTGGAGGTGATAGAAACAACAATGGATAGTTAGAGAAGAAGAGTAAGAATAAGAAGAGGAAGAAGACTTCTCAAAAGCAAGAACTTCAGGCCAAGAAGATTAGTCCCACTAGTACAAATTATGCAGATGACAAATAAAAAGGTGAAGCTTCGGTATAACTAAGTGTGCTCCAATGAAATGGATCTAAAGGTATAAATACTAATGGGTTTCTTTTCAATTATACTTTGGATGGTTTTGATTCTAGTCATGTTGAGTTTCCTAGTGAAGATGAAGATAATGTTAAGCTTCTTAGAGTTGGGTATGAGTTTGTCGTGGTCATTATCAAAAAATTATTTGCTAAAGTTAAAAACTAATGGGTGCATGCAAATATCAAGAGAATATTTTGCAAATTTATGAGGAAAAAGAGAAGGAGGTCAAGGAGAAGATTATTAGTTTGAGGACCTAGTTGATACAATTGAAAAGAGTTGAATATGTTATGAGAAGCCAACAAAAAGAAAAGAAAGGCCAAGTTGAAAGGCTTGAGGCTAAAGTTGTCACATTGAGAAATGAGTTGGAAGAAAAGGACAATTGACTCGAGCAAGAAAAGAGTATGAAGGCCTTGGAAATTTTCTTGAGAACTAAATATCTCCAATGAATAGATTTGGTCTTAGTTTTCAAAAGGGAGAGTCCAACTTGTATGTAAGCAAGAACAACAATACATAATAAAAAAGGCTTGTAGAAAACAATAACAATAATAAGAGTAATAACCGAGAAAAGAAACAATAGATCCAACAATAATAGAGAAGAAGACCTCAAGGAGAACCTACATTTAGAAGATCATTCACTCCAAAAGAGGATTATGGAAAATCTGTCAAATTTCAAAGGCATCAAAGCCTCTTTATTCCTTTGATGGATGATGTAGAGTGTTACATCTACCACAAGTTTGGACATATTGTAGCCAACTACAGATGCACACCTTTAAGAACTAATCAATAATATGGGCAGCCTAGGATATCAACCATTAGTTATATATACTCATTCAATTTATGGTCATTGTTTTTCTTGTAACTTGTTTGGCCACAAGGAAATTGATTGCAGATCTAGCCCATGGAGGAGAGACATGTTTTATGCAAGGCAAAGATATAACACATTTAAAAGAATATTTGATTCTCGTGCATCATATCCTTCTCATGTGAGGTGATATACTTGTGACAATTATGGTCACATGGCTAGAGATTGTATGATGTTTAGCTCTTCAAGGTAGATCTGGAAAAAGCAACAACAAATCCAAAGAAGACCCAAAAAAAACTAGATAAGAATGAAAATAATTAGCCTAGGACTATGCGGAAGATGAAGGAGTAGCAACCTATGAAGTAGAAATATCATCCCCCTATGTAGTCTATGATTACTAGATACATATTCTTGAAAGTTTGCAGAAGTATATGAGAGGTGCATAGCCTCAAGGGGATTGCACGACATCTTGATGAGTTGATGGAGATAAGTAGTAGCATCATGGTATTTTCATGAGCCTCATGCATATTTAGGTCTACATGATCTACCTTCCCATTGGAGGTATAATGAGCTCAGGGGGAGCTATGCATGGTACGAGGTTTGCATGGATTACTTATCATTTTCCTATTGCTTTCGCTCATTCACTTACAACGAATTTATATATGTTTCCATGAGTGAAAAGGTAATTTTTTCAGCCATACATATGTATTTTATTATTTTAACAATTTGGTTGAAAAGCATATGTACTAGCCATCCATAGAAGAAGATCATTTATTCAACTATGTGTAGAGGAAGGAGATACTTTCAGCTGTATGTTTTTACATGTTCTCTTTGATATTATGGCTGGAATGACCTATTTACATGGATTTTATTTGGTCCATTAGTTCAACACATTTAATGTTCTTATTTTTAGCTATGCATAGGGAGAAGAGAGTCATGAGTCTTGGCATGCATCATCTTCATCCATGTACTCTCAATATGAAGCCTTGTAACATGTTTTTTTCATTATTGGTGCATTATAGAGAGTCATAGGTAACATCAAGCATGTGTTGAAGTGAATCATGTTGAGTGGTGAGAGTTGTTACAACAATGTTTGGGCTGGTAGGTGTCATCTGTTTCAACCATGTGTGAGCTTGGAGTCATTTTTGTAGCCATGTACTATCATGTTTTTGTTATGAGTCATTGGTTGAGCCTTGTGAGTGATGTTCATGTATGATAGAGAAGTCATGTTTCAACCATATATTAGTTGTTTGGAGGAATTTTACAACCATGATGTATCATTCATCTTTCCATATAATATGCTTATAAATCCTTATACTTTCATTGTATATTATTGGGTCTGGTTAAAGTAGTGGTCCATGAGAGATGTTTGCATCCCCATTACATGTTTAGAGGTATCATGTTCAACCTAGCAGCAAAAGGAAGCACATGGTGTTTAGATAGAGGCATGGTGTTGGCCTGCTGGTTTTATGGCATGGTGTTTCCTTATTGGCATGAGGATCTAATCAATTTTCATCCTCATATCAGTTGATATTAGCAATATTCAACATATGGTTCAACCATACTTGTCTTCCCTTTTCCCTCAATGTCAAAGGGGGAGAGTGACATAACCACATGAGCGATATTGAAACGAATCAATTAGAGAGGTATGGAGATAATCTTGGTCTTGTGGTTGTAGGTTGACATCAACACTGGAGGGGTAGCATGTTGGGCATGTTGGCCTCATGATGTTGGCATTGATGTCAACCTAGGATGTTTGTCTAAGGAGTCAACTATGGAGTCATTTGTGTTAGCATTGATGTCCACAAACTTGGAGGAGTTTTCATGATGATCAAAGGTTTGATGAAATATTATTGAGGTGTTTTTTATGGTTGGATAGGATATATAGGTTTTGGAGAAGCTTTAAGAGGAAGATGGACGAGTTTTGGAAGAGCTGGAGTAGTTTGACTGAGGTTTGAGATGAGAAAAAGAGTAACGTAGTCGATAAGAGGAAAAAATATGTTATAAAACACCCTAGGAGACTAGTTACCTATGTTATAATGCAATTTTCAAATGGATAAGGTGCATTAATACCTCTAGAGTGGATTTCCCAAATTCTGTGCACACTCTAGTGAATTCTAGGGGCATTAACTATGGTTTTTGCACATGGTATTTGGTTCAATAGTTTGAGAAAGGTCACTCCACATTCTAGAAGATAATCAAGTCAAAGATAATGAGGATTAGTGCTTTGTATTGATTGCATATTTCTTCATTGATAAAATGTCAAAGTGTGAAACAAAAAATGTTAGATGGTAGGATGGAGCTAGCTATAGATATGTCTAACATGATTGTGTTGCATATGAAATCATTGGTAGTTAGTGTTGATATGGAGATAAGAGTATTGTTGTAGAGATTTTGGTTCATAGATCATATTACTAACAATGTGTTGCAGGAATGATTAGTTGTGCATGTCATGTATTGTTGTAGAAATCATATGTTACATATATTTTTGTTATTGCATTGCCATATAAGTTGTGGATTTTATTGTTGTTATTACATATTATATGGTGAGTGAGGATTGATAAGTATGTTGGATGAGAGAGTTTGTGTGAGAAAATTTTATTGTGTGAGTTGACATATTATTTTGAGGGGAACAGATGGCATGTGAAGGTGTTTGATTCAGTTGTTGATGAGATTATTGTATGTGTGTTCCATAATTTGAAAATAGATGAAATTAGGTCCATGAGATGTGCTTGAATGTTGGGGCCTTATGTGAGGCAAGTTGTGGCTTGTATATTTAGGGTTTAGCAACATCATCCTTCAGGTAGAGGGTTGAGAACTTGGGAGTGGTGGCTTCCATCCCATGGTGGCTAGATATTACAATGGTGGCTTGGAAATACTTATGGGGAGTGGTGGATTCTAGCAGTTGGTGGCTTGTGAAATTGAGGGAGTGCTGACTTCCAGCAGGTGGTGCCCTACAAAGTTCAGATAGGTAGTGGCATGGAGCAAGTAGTGGCTCACATGATTGGCAAGTTGTGGCTTGCACACTGGAGGTGGTCAATGATTCATATGTAAAGAAAATTATTGAATATTAATAAGAAGACGAAGATGAATACTATTGGGTGATAATGGTTTTTACCCTTTGGGTTTCCACCTTATATCATGTGTCTCTATGTGTGATGATGTGTTTTTTTGTGTTGCTACTCATGGTTACTTATGTTTATGATGATCACTACTTATGTTTATGATTATGCATATGCTATGTATACATGTTGTTGGTTGATTAATGAATGATTTAGTAATTCTATAAAGAAAAAGAAAAAATGGTATAAAATTAACATAAAACATAATACTGATTCAACCCCCTCTCAGTATTGTTCACACTTCCAACAAGTAGTACCAGAGAACCAACTTTCCAAAATGAAAATCAACTGAAATAGTGGCACACATCATTACAATGATTAATTTCAATCAATTGAGGTTCAAGAAAAAGTTAGGCCCAACCAAAAAAGAGAATATACTTTGAAGAGTTGCTGAGTGTAAGGGATTGGTCCATCAAAGTCTTAAATTGTGTATTTTTTAGGAGCAACGTTTATATTGGGAAGGAAAATAGGGAGTATACAACCAGATATAAGGAGTATTACATGTTGTATATTAGTAGTAATAAAAACATCAACATAAACATAGTAACAAACCTATGCATCCATTATTGTCAACTGCACATTACCATGAACAAATTATTGTTTTCATTGGAGAAGGAGAGATCAATGCTTTCCTAGGACACAACTTAAGATCATGGCAG
>APFE031281562.1:0-60117 GCA_000404065.3 Pinus taeda | reverse complement strand
CTTGTTGCTTCATGTGGTTTTGAGCTTGATGAATATTCTCTCCAAGATGGGCGAGCATGGTTGAACGACTTTCTAGGAGTTGATCCACTGCTTGTACCTTTGAGCATCCCTTGATATAAGAAGTAGGAGAAGGATGTAGTTGACCATATACTACTTCGTAGGGAGTCATTTTGGTGGAGGCATGATAGTTGGTGTTATACCACCATTCAGCCAGAGGTAACCACTGAACCCACAGATGTTGCTTTTCTGAAGTGAAACACCTAAGGTAGGTTTCCAGACATTTGTTGACGGCTTCAGTTTGACCATCTGTTTGTGGATGATAGGAAGTGCTGAGTTTTAGTTGGGTGTCTTGTAGCCTGAAGAGTTCCTGCCAAAAGTTACTGGTGAAGATCGGATCACGATCAGACACAATAGAAGTGGGCATGCCATGCAATTTGAAGATCTGATCCATGAAAGATTGAGCGACCAAAGTCGGTGTAAACAGGTGGGGTAGGGTGCAGAAATGAGCATACTTCGAAAGTTGGTCCACAACCACCATGATGACTGACTTGTTCCCTGACTTTGGAAGACCTATAATGAAATCCATAGAAATCTCCGTCCATATTGATGCTAGGATGGGCAAAAGTTGTAATGTGCCTGGTGCTTTGATGGTCTCTCCTTTGTGGCGTTGACAGACATCGCATTCTGCTACAAAAGTAAGGATGTCCTTTTTCATGTCTGTCCAAAAAAATGATCTTCTGATGCGAGCATACGTCTTCTGAAAGCTTGAAGTCCTGCAATGGGGGATGAGTGAAATTCTGCCAAAATGCGGCTTTTGAGGGTGGATGTTGGTGATATTACGATTCTGTCCTTGTAGCGAAGAATATCATCCCGCCACGAGTATCCCTTGGTGGAATTTGGATCCGCTTGCAATTTAGAAATGAGTTGGGAGAGCCTGGGATGTGAAAACCATTCTCTACGAGCCTCTTCAATCGATTCTGGAATGGGAAGGGAAATTGCTAGCAGGGCACTTTCCTCCTCAAATTGGCGAGATAATGCATCTGCTACACTATTTTCTTTCCCTTTCTTGTAAATGATCTCATAATCATATCCCAGCATTTTGGCAAGCCATTTATTTTGTTGTGGGGAGGATAGGTGTTGCTCCAAAAAATATTTAAGACTGTGATGATTTGTGCGGATTTGGAAACGTCGCCCCGGTAAGTAAGGTCGCCAGGTATCTACTGCATGTAAGATGGCCATCATTTCCTTCTCATAGGTAGATTGTCCCAGATTCTTCCCACTTAGTTGTTGGCTTGTGAAGGCCAAGGGTTGACCTTCCTACATTAAGACCGCCCCAATACCCGTACCCGAAGCATCACATTCAATGACAAAAGATTTGGTGAAATCAGGTAGTGCTAAGACTGGAGTGGAACACATGGCATTTTTTAGAGCTATAAATGCCTGTTGTGCGTCATCATTCCAGAATAATGAATTTTTCTTGAGGAGTTGAGTGAGGGGCTTCGTAATGCGACCATAATTGCAGACAAATTTGCGATAATAGCCTGTGAGACCAAAAAATCCTCTCAGGCTCTTCAAGGTCTTAGGTTGAGGCCAATCCTACATTTCCTGGATCTTTTTGGGGTCCACCTTGACACCTTCACACCCCACAATGTGGCCCAAATACTCAACTTCTTCCATGCCAAATGAACACTTAGACATCTTAACAAATAATTTATGCTTGCGGAGCAGTTGCAAGAGTAGATCTACATGCTAAAGATGTGCAGCCCAAGTGCAACTATAGATGAGGATGTCATCGAAGAAGACAAGGACAAATTTCCTGAGATATAGTTTGAGAAGGTGGTTCATAAGGCTCTGAAAAGTAGATGGGGCATTACAAAGACAGAATGGCATGACCAGGAACTCATAATGGCCTTCATGAGTTTGGAAAGCAGTCTTTGGAATGTCGACTTCCTTCATGCAAATTTGGTGGTAGCCTGAGCGAAGATCCAGCTTAGTGAAGAATTGATCCCCATTGAGTTCATCCAGCAAATCATCAACCACCGGGATGGGAAATTTATCTTTGACTGTCAACTTATTGAGGGTCCTGAAGTCTGGACACATCCGCCATTCCCCATCTTTCTTGAGCACCATGACCACCGGTGATGAATAAGGACTAATGTTGGGACGAATGACACCTGCTTCCAAAAGTTCCTTAATTATTTTTTCTATTTCATTCTTTTGGGTGAATGGATATCTGTATGGGCACACATTTGGGGGTTGGGCCCCTGGAACCAAGGTGATGCTATGATCATGTTCCCCTCTCGAGGGTGGAAGCTCATGAGGCTTGTCAAAAACTGGCAGATGGTTATTTAAAATATGTTGCATCTCAGGATGAATCAGCAGAGACTTGGTTTCGACTGCCTGGATGGCATTAAATTGAGCTATAACTCCAAGATGGCCCTTTTTTAGCAATTTTTCCATCCTATGCGAGCTGATGATAGAGGGAGCTCCCGCTTGGAGTCCACGGAGAGTATGTGTGGAGTTGTTCTGCTTAAAACTCATATATAACTCCTGGAAATCCATTGTGATTGGACCCAGAGTGCGAAGCCATTCAGCACCGAGGATAATGGCGCACCCTCCCATGTGTATGGAAAACATGTGGGTCTTCAACTGATAATCCCCCATTTGAAGTTTGACATTTTCACAGCGGCCTTCACATTTCATTGTGCCTCCATCCGCAATTTGGACTTGGAAGTTAGAAACTGCTCGTACAAAACAGTGCACTGCTTCCGCGACTTTTTGATGGATGAAATTATGTGTACTTCCACTATCAATCAAGACTACTACTAGGCGATGTTTAATAAAACCTCTGATTTTTAGAATTTGAGGTGAGGAAATCCCTGCCAAAGCATGCAGCGAAATAATCGGTTCATCGGGGACACTGTCCTTTTGGTTGTCGTCTTCTACCGCCTCAGGTTCCTCAAGTGGTGGATCTTCCTCCGATGAGCTGTAATCAGTGGCATCAATTTGAAAAAATTTGGGCTCCTTGCATTTATGACCTCGGGAGTATTTTTCATCACAGTAGTAACATAATCCCTGCTTTCTTCTTTCAGTCATTTCTGCAGGTGACACCTTTTGAACCTTAAGTGTTTGAGTCGTGTTGTGAGCCTGTGGGGGGCGACCCTTGGGGGTGAAATTTGGGTGAATGGATTAGGCTGCTAATGCACGTTCCACGTTACGAGCTACCTTGCAAGCCTCCGTCCATGTGGGAGGGTGGTGCAGTATGACGTGGGCTTGTATGGCCTCTTTAAGACCATTGATAAAACATTCCATGTAGAACACATCTGAGAGACCCCTAGTGCGGAAAGCTAAGGCTTCAAAGGTTGTAACATATTCATCCATTGTGCCAGTCTATCGGAGCTTAGTAAGACGACCCAAAAAAGAAGATTCCTTGTCAACGTGTTCTGTAATATCTTTTTTGAAGGTGGTCCAAGACACAAAACTTCCATTGCAACGTTGATGCCATTCCCACCATTGCCACCTTTCATTGTCCAAGTACATGCTCCCCACCATAAGCTGAGTCTCATTATCCAATATGTTATTCAGATTGAAATACTGCACCATTTATGTTATCCATGCGGCCGGGTGCGAACCATCAAATTTATGCATATCCAACTTGGGAGGTAGTAGACGGGATTGTTGGTGGGTGCCCCAGAGGTGAAGAGAGTGGCTAGACTTACCCTCACTGTGTTCATTGCCAATATACGCCTCCTCGCGGGCTTCCTCCTTGCCCTTAGGGATTATGCTAGTTAGTATGTCAAGTTGAACTTGGAGGGTTTGCAAGGATTGTTCAAGTTTGTCCATCCTCTCATTGGCCATAGCTTGAGCTCTAGTTGCTACCATGCACCGACCTGATGTTCTTGAAATTTGGGACCGCCCGAATTTTTTTTCACTAAGAATTGAATGGTACCACCGTGCTCAGCTCATCGTCCTGATTCTGATGGGCTAGATCACCAATAAGCACCCCGGGAGTCACAGACTCCTCTTTTCTTTTCTAAAAACTCCTAACAGAGTTTTACTCCTTGCTTAGGAACACTGCAGTAGCCGAATCCTCAAAATGTCAATGCTACCAAAAGTCCTGCGAAAAGCACACCCCGGTATAGGAACCCCACACAACTACTCAGATCTTGTGGATCTGAGAGATCTGAATGGCGGATCGAATAGCTCTGATCGGCAGAATAGAGTGTTGTTGCGAATCTGCTAGATCTAGTAGATCGGACTGGCTGGTTTGCTAACTCGGAACTGCGAGACTGACGTCTGCTGTTGCTGCAAATCCCCTTGCGAGATCTGATCTGGTAGAGATTATGCGTGATCCCAAGATAGAAAAGGGAACTATGGTCTTGAGGAGTGTCAGGTGTTATAGATCGCAATATACATAAGGGTCTGACAGTAGTACTCGGCCCAATGTTTTAGGGCTCTAACTAAGGAGGATCAACCGTACCCTTAGCCATACAACCTGACTACCCTATCGTATGGGCGATTAATCTCTCTGAGTGCTATTCTCGGTGTACTGTAGCAGCAAGACGGCTAACAGTTTATCTATGGCGAGGTTTCAAAGGAGCTAGGGGGCTTCCGATATACCCAGAGGGTACTTGGAAGACAGTCCGTACGCGATTCTGTCTAATGCGCTACTACTCGAAGGGGTACCCACAGGGGTTACAAGGGAGTCCAACAAGCGTGACCACCTCTTGTATTTCATGCGTGTATGCCTCCCCAAATCCACAGGTTTATGAGCTCAACGACGGATCCTGTGGTTTAAAGACGTCGGAACACGTCTCTAGCCAAAAAACAAAATTGCTAAGAAATGGAGATCCCACCTGCCCTGGAAAGTGCTCTGATACCACTTGTTATGCTCTTAACCTCCAAGACAATACCAGAATACCAACTATACGAAGAAATATACCCAAAACATAGAATAGCGAGTAAAAACAACAAGTATTTTATTATTCATAAAGCAATGTTCACTTGCCTCTTCGAGGGGGCAACCTCCAATAGAGCAGAGATCGATGACAAAATAAGACACGATGCTCCTCGCATGGAGTCTCTAACCTTTATATATGACTCATACATGCAATACCATGGATCAATACCATGGGTTTTATTAATACCATCTATCTAATACCATGGCCCATTTGCAACTAACTGTGGTCCCGTCATTAATTGCGGGTTAACCACTTACAATTATTAATATGGGCTTTATTAACTCTTTACTATGACTCGATCCCACTGCATAAATAAGGGGTTTAGGGTGGGACCCTAACATAATAGATATATTAAGCAAATGGTCGCAACCATGATGCAGGAAAGAAACATTCCTCAAACCTATTGGGTAGAAGGAGTACACACAACAATGCATGTTCTCAATAAAGCACATCTCATACCAAATCGTGATAAGACACCATATGAAGTGTGGCATGGTAAGACAACTTCAATCAAACATTTTAAAGTGTTCAGAAGTAATTTCTATATAAAAAATAATGATGAAAAGATAGGAAAGTTTGATGCGCGATCAGATGAGGTAATATTTTTGGGATATTCATCAAAAAGTAAGGGATACAATTTCTATAATAAAATATTGCATAAGCTTGGGAAATGAATAGATGAAAAGTTTGATGAAAAGTTACCTGATAAGAACAAGAGCACAAGTTTTATCAATCAGCCAAATCATCATCATGACAGTGAAGAGAATGAAGTACAGGATGAAGAATTAGAAAAGACAGACATTCATTCAAAAGGTCCCTCAAGAAATACACAAAAGAATCGTCTTAAAAGTCCTAAAAGTCAAATAATTGAAGACTGAGGTGAAGGAGTGCAAACAAGAAGGAAACTTGCAGATAAATCAGACCAAGCTCATATTGCTATGTTGTTTCATATTGGACCAAAGAATTTTGATGAAGCAAGTAGAGACAAAAAAAAATGGATATATGTCATTTAATGAAGCAAGTAGAGACAAAAAAATGGATAGTTGTTATGAACGAGGAGTTAAACCAAACTGAAAAGAAAAATACTTGGGAACTAACACCAAGACCTATTGGAAACAATGTCATTGGCACAAAATAGGTTTTCAAGAATAAAATGAATGAACAAGGTCAGAAACAAAGTGAGACTAGTTTGCAAGGGTTACTCACAAGTAGAAGGTATTGACTATGAAGAAACATTTGCACCTGTGGCAAGATTGGAAGTAGTCATGATGTTTTTGGCCTTTGACTTTTATAATGACTTCAAAGTATATCAAATGGATGTGAAATCTATTTTCTTAAATGGAGAACTAGAGGAAGAAGTTTGTATGGAACAACCTAAAGGATTTTTATGTTGAGATAATCCTAACCATGTTTGCAGGTTAAAGAAGACATTGTATGGTCTTAAACAAGAACAAAGAGTATCGCACTCAAGGTTGGATAAATATCTTGAAAAGTAGGGCTTTAAGAGGGGAGGAGTTGATATTAATTTGTACATAAAGGTTGATGGAGATAAATTATTAATTGTGGTTGTGTATGTAGATGATATTATATTTGGCATCAATAAAGATCATCTAATAAAATGGTTCGCTGAAGAGATGAAGTTTGAATTCAAGATGTCAATTATTGAATAACTTACCTTTTACCTAGGGCTGCAAATCCTACAAAAGTTAGGAGGCATATTAATTTCCCAAGAGAAATGCCTAAAAGATATGTTGAAAAAGTTTCAAATGGAAGATTGTAAACCTGTTTCAACTCCCATGGAAATTGGGTGCAAGTTAAGTGCAGATGATGAATTGCCTAATGTTCATAAGCTTTATAGATCTATGATAGAGAGTTTGATGTACCTAACAACTTCTAGACCAGATATAATGTTGGCAGTCTGATTAGTGGCAAGATATCAATCATCACCTAAACATAATCATCTACTAGCAACAAAGAGGATATTCAGATACTTGAAATGGAATAAAGACTATGGACTACGGTACCTGTTAGCACTGTTATACAAAAGGATAAAAATGGATCCAAAAACACTCCCAAAGTCTGCAAATCTGCTTAAAATCATGCCAAGGGATCCATGCATGCGGTTGAAATCTCCAATTTTGGTCAAAGGCCATCCACTGATCGAAATAGTTGCAGCTGGAAAGCCCTTGGAGGGTCGGCAATGCACTATCGGGAGGCAAAAACACTACAAAACCATGAAAAGGCCACAGGCGCAAGCTTAAACACGGTTGCACAGCAGCCGTTAGATCTGGCTGATCAACGGCCCATATCTAATCGGCGGATCGCAATCGCAGCTTCCAGCATGTCCCTTTTAAGCCATGTTTTATAACATCGTCGATGGTCGATGACCAATTGCCCTATCGGATGCGATATTTCTATTAATCATGCTATAATGGGGTAGTCTGGTCCGCAGCAATATCATAATCGGCGCTTTCAAAGGGGCGATGGCAATGGAGATCAGCGATTAAGCGAGGACCGTCGATTGTGTTGGCAGATCAACGACTCACATCACATTGGCGTATCGTTATCGGCAAAACCAAAGGGGCAGGGCCTTCACATAAGACATGCATGCGACCCGATGGATCGGACTCGACGGCATTATAAATGATTTTTGATAAATTTTCAGGTCTGCGCTAAAGCCTTGTCTAATGCTTTTTTGCGTACTTTGTTATATAATGAAATACAAGGGAGCCTTGGGCGAGCACCGATAGCGATGAAGCCCAAACCCGAAAGGGTCCGAGAAGTGAAATGTATATATTTTCAAGTCCACCAGAGGCAATTTTTCATGTTTTTTCCAGTGTTTTTATGAATTTCCAAATACAAAGGGAAGTGAGGGAATGGATCGGCTGCGACATGCGACGACGATCTGAAGGGCGGACCTGATAGATAATTGAACCACGCTTGAGGAATTTTAAAGTCCAAAAGAAGCAGTGATGGTCGGGAATTAGTAGGGTTGCAACGTTCCACTGTTTATAACCAAAACAGTCACGGTTTGTCATTTAAAGAGAAACACAAGGGCCCAAAGACCTATTCCGCCATATGACAGCGCCCAGGATACAATTTTCCAAGAGACAGAGACAGAAGGTGGCCAGTATTCAACATTCTGCACAGTTAATTTTCAACAACTGCAATTAACCAACAGCATAGCCAAGAAGGAAACAGGACAACCTCGAGCAGTTCAAAGCATTCAATGGTTATGAGTTTCATTTATATTTCACGCCACCTGTTCAGAGGACTGCAGAGCACCAGAGAAGGTCGAATTCATATGCAGACACAGGCAAACCATAGCAGAGGCCCATATCTAAGAATTAATATGTTAGGTGTTCCATTATGACCCCTTCTCGTGTAGCCCAACAGAGCAATTTTGTAATCAACCTCTATATATATCCAGAAGACACAATGTAATAAGGTTGATGGTTGTTGTTTTGATGTAAGGTTCAACTTCTGGAGACTGTAACTACTTTGATACTTGCAGCGTCTGGTGTTCATTTTCAGCTAATACAAGCTTCTTTTATTGTTAATTGCTCACTTTCTACTTCTTCTATGTTCTAGGCTATGCCTGTTATGCATTTTTCATGTGCTCTTGATATTTAGCATTTGAGGGGATGTCATCCCACCTCTGTGTTAGAATCTAGTATGTATCATTGAATGTGTTATGCAGGTTTCTGTTATTTTAGTGCCAGAGAGTTGTCATCCTATCTGTGCATTAGGAAATAGATTTGCAGACCTTTTTACTGGTTGCAGCCAGCCATCACATGGTGGTCAATATTCTCCATCTTCACCTATTCCCAGTATTCTCCATCTTCACCTATTCCTTAAACTGTGAGTGATTGGTGGTCTAAAGCCTTGTAGTCTGGAGGTGTTCACCCATGTCTGGCGTTAAGCATAGTAGAAGTGGTTATCTCGCTTGGAAAAGCATCATTCCTTCCATTCATCCATTTCCAACATTATGTTGAGTTTGTAATGTTCCCGAGCATCTCAACAACATCCATAAACACGGGATCAACAAGGTTCTCAAAAGGAGGGAGAAGAGAGGCTCAAGGATCAGGAAAAACATATAGAGAACCCCAATGACTCAACAGTGGTTTCAATTCATGTGAATCAACAGAAGGAAAAGAGTAACAATCAAGGCTTAGGTGGAACAAAGTGATCTCATTTTTCAGAGAGATCAGTGTCAGATAGTTGGCAATTATTACGACTACTCCATCACTTGGGGTTTGGCAAGTTAACTAGAGAGTTTCTTGGGGTGATAACAGTACCCAAAAGGTAAGAAATTTGCTTTGACGACATACACAAATGCAGACTAGGCCATTTGTGTGGATGACAAAAAAATTACAAGTGGTGGTGCATTCTACCTAGGAGAGTCTTGGTTGCATGGTTCAACAAGAAACAATCATCAGTTTCCCTATCTACAGCAAAAGTTGAGTACATAGCAGTTGTTTCTTATTGCACACAAGTCTTGTGGAAGAAACAAACTCTACAAGACATTAAGGTAAAAGTCAAAGAACCTATATCTATTAAGTGTGACTATACAAGTACAATAAGAATTTCAAAAAATCTTGTACTTCACCAAAGACTAAGCACATTCCCATAAATATCACTTCCTCAAAGAACAAGTGGTTGAGAAAATTGTGAAGATGAAACACATACCCACAAAAGAACAAATGGTAGATATTTACAAAGCCACTTACGAGGGAGAGGGATAGTTCGAGAAGACTCTTCTCATTAATTTGACTTCAAAAAGAAGAGCCTAAAACGTTATAGAGAATATGAAATTGAATTTCCTATCTAAGGGGGAGACTACATGAGCAAGGAGTAAAGAAGAAGAACTAGAAGCATAAGATTACATCAAGATTTTGAAGCAATAAAAAAGAATCAAGCACAAGGGACAATCCTCAAATTGCAAGATCAAGTCATATTCTTCATGAATAGGCAACATCAATTAGGTTCTTCATTCAGAGGCTCATTCTTAATGAATATAGTACAGTTAAACTTTAGCATACCTAGCCAAAACCTATTGAAGATCATCCTAACTCAATATGTATTTTTACCATTAGAATTTTCTCAAAATTCTTGAGCTAACATTTGGTCTATGAAGAAAGCAAAACTTAGATCTCTTCAAATATATATACATGAAAGAAAAAGCAAAGGTTATGTCTGGTTCCTAGAAGTCTTCATCATGAAGCATCATGAGATTGACATCTAAACCATATTACTTGTTACCTCTATGTGAAGGTAGCTAATTCAATAACTATTCAAGTATATTATTGATGTAAAAAATTATTTCATGCATATATTTGTTATGATTACAAAATATTGTTATTGAAGAAATCAATGAAAATGGTTTTGCAATCATAAGGCCAGCATGAGATTGAATCTACATTGTTGCATCTTAATGCATCATTAGGATCCCTCTAAATCCTTCAACTTTGTATTTTGAGAGCAAATATTTGAAAGCTATACTACATTTGAATGCTAAAGTTAATTGTATACAATTGGTGGATGCTTGAATTATTGAAGTGTATTTATCATCAAAAAAAAGAAATTCCTTGAAACTTTTATGCAACATAGAGTTCATTTGTAGAAGAAGAAATAGCATTATATGAAGAAATCATTCTCCATATCTCTGGAAGAGGACTATTTTTGACATAATGTTTTGTGTACATCATTGAAGAAATTAAAAAAAAAAAAAAGCAATTGAAAAAAGGGCAAATAAAAATGTAAATGTAAATGACAGCCAATAAGCTAGTGCAAAAATTCAAGCAAATAATGAAGCCAAATTCAAAGCAATACTACTATTGCATAGGCATTTCACTATCCAAGGAGTATATATGCCCTTAAAAAAAAGAGAACAAAAATTTCACCAACTAGTGCGATTAAAAAAGATATTATTAAAATTGAATAACTACATTCATTAAAATGATACATATGAAAATAAAATGATACATATGAAAATAAAAATAAAAATAAAAAAGACAAAACCCCAAACAAAAAAAAAAACAAAACAAAACACTAAATCCATCTGGTAGGAATCAATGACAAATAAATACCAATAGACTTTGAATGGTCTTAATACAGATTTTTGGCACAAACCTATATCACTAAAAAAAAAGCCCAGAACAAAACATTCACATGCATCCCATCATAATAAAGAAATTAAGAAAATATATATTATATACTAAGGAACAAGAAGAATGGGCATATATATTTTACATAAGTATTCAGAAGGACGGAACGCAAGGTATGCTTGCTAGGTATGAGGTGGCAGTGACAAACTGAACAAAGGCAGAGGTAGAAGGCAAGCAAGAGGCAGAAATGCATGGCCATATATATTTTACAAAAGTATTCAGAAGGACGGAACGCAAGGTATGCTTGCTAGGTATGAGGTGGCAGTGACAGACTGAACAAAGGCAGAGGTAAAAGGCAAGCAAGAGGAAGAAATGCAGATGACAGTGACTCAGATAAAATGTTAACAGTACACTCATTGGTTGATGCTATTTTCTATGATATGCATTATAATATTCAAGATTATATTGCTCATCAATACTTGATATTAAACAAGTAGTGTTTCTCTAAGTTGCAATACAAATTCTATTGACTTATAAAGGAATATCACAGTTGTGTTCAGGGTGGAATATATTCGATCATGTAATTTTTGAATAATGCACACAAATGCCAATTTCAGAGAATGTTAGGGAGATAGAACAGTTACATATTTTTCAATATCAATAAAGCATTACATTGTCTGGCATTGGCAGAATTGGCACCTACCACACATTACACAATGTTATCGAATCATTGGAACTGTGTAAGAACAGTATGGTGGTACCGCTCAGACATGAACCAGAGAAACAACGATGATAAAATTATGTTATGAGAATGATGGTGCATTATTGTGCAATGGTTGATTATCGTGCATCATCCTCCAATGGCTAAATTATATGGTGGCTTGGTAAATTATCGTGTGCATTATTGTAAAAGACCGTTGGATATTGGTTTTGTGCCCTAATTTAGTAGAAACTTGACGCCCAAGGCACCAACGGATTTCAGCTGATTTGGAACCATACTACGAATCATTAAAGTTCATCTCGATAAATTTCAGCCATTACTAGCAAAGTATTTCAAGTCATAAAGAAAAATGTGATATAATAAGAATCCTTAGTGGTCAGGAAAAATGAATCCAAGTATTTAATCTATATTTAATGGCAGCCTTGATCCACATGGAACATTTTAAAACAAATAAACCACCTTTGATTTTCAAGATGTTGGATCAGGGTTGATCGAACTTGTGCCATACAATATGTGGCTTTATTAAACCATGACTTGAGCTCTCAGGACAAACCATATCCACATGGAACCTACAACACACAATTGAATAGTGGTACCTCTGCACAATTTAACACATTATAATTTTGTGTGCATCTTGTATTCAGGTAAAAATGGGGGACGTGTTGATCAGTGGATTTTGTTGAATGGTAGAGGAAAAAGACTCCACATGACATGATAAAATGGCTCCCACACCTAAAATATACTTCAAAGCAACGTACGTCTAGTATTCTCAGTGGTAGATTGTATAGTGTGACAACCTTTGAATAAGTGCAAAATCGCACCAATTATGAGTGTGATATTATAGTAAACGAATGCATCTTTGGATCGATCTATAACATCTAAAAATTGATGTGTGAAAGTATGTGAAGTCGTGTTTGCAGAATGGAGGGTGGAATCGTGTTTACGAAGATATGTAGCATGGAATCGTAATTTCGAAGCCCTGGAGCGTGGAGTTGTGGTTGCATACTGAAGTCATGTTTGCACTATGGAGCCCGTTCAGTTCTGTGTGTGACCTGTAAGGTCGTCGAGGGCACACTTGCTATTGTGGAGCGTTGAGTAGAGCATATATTGCAATTACATATCTAGATGGAACACGCAGGTATCCTTTGATACATTTGATTCACAAATGAATGGCTGGAAGAGTGTGTTGTCGGTCGTGTGTGTTTACTGTTGAATAACAAAAGATTCATGTTGGTGCTACAAAACAATGTAAGCTTGCCTCCCTGTATTGCAATTTAAATTCAAGATTCGAGATCACTCATGGTTGGCAGAATCATGGAGTAGATGATTTGGGTTATTGCATATAAAGCCATCACATGAAATGGAGTTTTTCCATGGAATCTAAAGGCAGGTCATTTAATTAAGGTTTTTCACTTCAGAGCTTGCAGGAGCACCTGCTAGTCATATTCGTTTTGGCTCTGAGAACTATAGTGTTTTATATTATCGTTGGACCTTTATTGTTGGAGCTTTATCGTTTACATACGTAATGCGGAGGTTTATCGTTGGATATTTATTGTTGAAGCTCTACATTATCATCGTTCAACTATTTGGTATAATGCGGCCATTTTCAACTCTTACTATATAATATGGCCTCATTGCCTTAATCCAAAATTCTTTCTTGGTGATTCGATAATGTATACTTATGCAACATCAACTTTTTTTCTTCCATATATATACAATGTTAATTCAATTATGGCTGGTTAATTGAATCACTCAGCAGTATCTTTATAAATTAGGGTTTTGTGCCCTAACATGCAAAGTCACCGGAGAATGGATTTTGAGTGGATTTATTGAATAGTTTTTGAAGCAGTGTTTCCAATTATATAACACTACATTGCCTAGCATTGGCATTGCATTAATAACACTACATTGCCTAGCATTGGCATTTATAATTGAAATGGTTTCCTAACTTGAAGTTTTGCATTTATAATTGACATGGTTTCCTAAATTGAAGTCTTGATTGTGTTTATGGATGGACATTTGCATTTTTTCTATTGTCATGTTTTGAAGAGAGAAGAAATATTTTGTCATTGTTGTCAAAGGGGAAGTAAACAAAGATATGGAGGCAAAATAAGAGGTAAAAAAAAATCTAGATCAGAAATCATGTTGCCATCAATGCCAAAGGGGGAGAATGTTCATAATGTTGGCATTTATGCCATTGATCTCATTGGCATTGATCTTAGAGAACAGTCTTTGGGATTAATCACATTGTAAGGATTGGGTCGACTTTTCGAACCAACTAATGTGGTTCATCCTCAGGACAAGGTGAGAAACCAATCGACCTAAGAAAATAAATAGTAGGAATCAGGGTAAGCCGTTGGTGAAATAGAATTATTTATGAATATGTGAAGAAGAGATCTTTATTAAATTAACTAATTAAGTTAGAATATAGTTGTTATGTAATAATTAATTATTTAATATCGAATTTGTAAATAATCTCTCAATTTAAATGATAATATAATCTAAGAATAACTTATTTATATGATATTATTAGTTAGGGTTGACCTAGTCAATGTGAATTAGGTAGAAGATTATATCATGATATAATAAATTATAATACTCCTAAAAATAATTAATATATTTATCAACTGAAATAATAATATTATCTAAGCAAATTTTTTTGTTAGGGTTGACCTATTCAAGGTGGATGAGGTGGAAAACTAGCTGTTGTGTAATAAATTAGTTAATAATATTAAAAATAATTTATTTACCAATTCAAATAATAATATTATTAGATAGGATTTACTTATTCAATGTGAATTAGGTGGAAAACTAGTCCTTATCATGATATGATGAATTGGTTAATAATATAATTAAAAATTATTAATTTAAATAATAATATTTGAAAAATAGTTGTTATGTAATAAATAAATTATCAATATATATAATACTATGACCTAAAATAAATATTCAAGATTCTATTAGGTTGAAAATACATTGTTAGGAAAGATTCAAAAATAAATATTATTACGCTTCATTTAAGAATCTTTTATTAAAATTACCAAAAGCTCTATGAGGTCAATTTGACGGAATTAAACATTAAATGAGACCATCAAAGGATAGAGGATAGGAGGGAAGAAAAGAAAGTGATAAAGGTAATACCAACAACAAGATGAAAGCAAAAAAGATTAGGATAGAGAATGACAGAAGTCAAAAAATGATAAGGGTGAGGAACAAGCGAAGGAGTTAAGAAACAAGAGCTGGAATCCAGCTTTTACTTAGTTTCCGGCCATCATCCCTATTGGGGTTCTTAGCATGCCTCTCAATCTCAATCTCTTCCTTGAGTTTCCTGTGGTGGAAATGATCAATTTTAGAAATGACTTTGGATTCTTCAATGCAAACATGGTGCTTTGATTTCTCATCATGTTCTGCAAGGGCTGAGGTGCGGGAGAAATTAATCCGAAAGACTGTTGTCTACATTATGGATCACAAAAGTCTTAGATCTGACATTGATTCTGTTAACACTGATTTATGTTGAATGCCATTGTTGCAAGATTGCTTTAATGCAAAAGTTTGATAAGTGATTTGAAGTGCAAAGGTTGATCATTGCTAACCATGATCCTCATTGTGAAAGATGATTATTAAATATGTTGAAGGTTGGTTATCTTGAAGTATGGCTTACATTCCAAATAAGAAAGGACACATGATATATTGAGACATAAGCTAAAAATATATGCTTTCATTGAACAAAAAAATGTATGGTACAAATTTGAAAAATGTAGCTAATACAAATTTGAAAATTTTTCAAAAAAAATCTCTTGCAATCATCAGTGTTGAGCTATTATTTTAGCTCTATTTTATATTACAAAATTCAGATTTTCATATTTGAAAATGAAGAGGCAAATTGTGAACAGTTTTAGAAAATTAAACTATGTTTTGTCTTCAATAACGTACTTGAGTCATTATGTAATGTACCTATCAAAAAATAAAGAAAAGAAATTTTATTATTGTAACAATGACTTATTAAAGCATTGGTTTCATGCTTGGGTCATCATTATATTAGTCAGAGTCCCCATTGTGGACTCCTAGGATTAATATTGAGTTTATAAAGTCAGTGTACATTCGAAGAGACCCTTCTTGGGTTTTCGTATCATGTAAAAAGGTTTTGTATCAAGTCAAATATGAATTATGTACCCTCTAGATCATGTCGGCCTAATGACCCACATTCGACCCATAAGAAGCCTATATATTCAAGGAGGTCGAAGTCATTTGAACTGCTCACTCTCAAGCAAGTTCGATATCTCAAGAAGAGCTCGAGAAGTGCGAAGTTTGTTGCCGAGAGGAAGAAAAAGCGCAAGTTTGGGAAAGTATATAGAGAGGAATAAAATTGATCTTTTGGTGCCTCTCTCTCTCTGTTTCGTGGTCTCGGTTGGGAGATCAAAGTCTCCTAAGATTTCATTGTTGCTGGAAGCTGCATGTTGTCGGAAGTCGTTGCCTAGTTGAAGTTGCTAGAAGGAGTCGAAGATCTGGGAGGCTGACATGGTATGGATGGAAAGTCTAGCCTTGGTCTAGGGTAAAGAGTCTCAAATAATATTATTGAAAGGAATAATTATCTTCATTGGGTTTTCCCCTCAAGGGGGGGTTTTCCCTCGCATGTGCTTATATCTTATGTCTCTTGTTGTTGTGATCTTCATACACATATAATATGGTAATTCCTTGATGAAAGATAAGATAATAAAGAAGTAAAAGAAGCCAACACACTCACAAGTAATTATCAAGAAAGGAGAATCAAACCCTAATATATCATCTTTGATTTTCATACATGGTATCAAAGCTAAGGTCAAGAGAAGTCGAAGATCACTTTGTTGGCATGGATTCTCTCTTTATGGTGAACTAGATAATATTGGGTTACAATACTACTGGAAGTTGGATCAAGAAGGTCATCTACTATTTGTTCAACAAAATAAAGGTTCAAGGATTCTTGTTTTCCCTTACAGGTTCTCTTACTTATGACAATGCATAAATCATTGATAGTGGAGCATCGAGACACATGGCAGGTGAAAGAAAGCAACTTCACACACTATCAA
The DNA here is from genome assembly GCA_000404065.3 of Pinus taeda. Lineage (NCBI taxonomy): Eukaryota > Viridiplantae > Streptophyta > Pinopsida > Pinales > Pinaceae > Pinus > Pinus taeda. The sequence continues at coordinate 43,262 of APFE031281562.1, read as the reverse complement.
AGGAGTCATCCTCTCATGCAGTGGAATTGGGTGACAACAAAAGCTAAGTTTTTAGAGGTCGGGGATCTACATCATTGAAGCTCGATAATGGGTCGAAGTTGCATCTCAACAATATTCTCTATTTTCTAGGTTTGAAAAATAATTTACTTTCTATTTCTTGTTTAGAAGATAAAGGGGAAAGGATTGCTTTTGTTGATGGAAAAGTATTGGTTTGGGGAAAAGACTCTAGTATTGACAAAGCTAGGGTTATTGGAGTTCGTGAACGAAGCCTTTACCGATTTGTCACTCCATCTCCTCAAGTTTTGGTTCATATGGAAATAAGTTCCATTAAACTATGGCATTGAAGGTATGGTTGTATTCATTATAGGGTCATCCCTACACTTAGTCAACTGGTTCGTGGTATTCCTGATATGAAGTCCGATCATGAAGGTGTGTGCAGGGATGCTCTTTAGGGAAGCATACTAGAAAGCCATTTCATAATAGCGAAACTAGGTCTAAAGAAATATTAGACCTCATCCATTCTTATGTATGAAAGCCCATGTCTGACAAATCACTTGGAGGTCATCTCTACTATGTAAAATTCATTGATGATCATTCGAGGAAGACATGGCTCTATCTACTCAAAACTAAAGATGAAGTATTTGATAAGTTCAAGGAGTTCAGGGCTGAAGTGGAAACTCTAACCGAAAGAAAGATAAAGACTCTAAGGTCTGACAATGGTGGGGAATACACTTCTAAAGAGTTAATTGCATATTGTAAGGATGAAGGTATTAAGAGGGAGCTCATTGTTCCCTACTATCCTGAACAAAATGGATTGGCTGAAGGAATAATAGGTCAATTAAAGAAGCCATTCGAACTATGCTCCTTGATCAAGATCTACCAAAGTTCTCATGGGGTGAAGCATCGATGACTATCGTGTACATTCAAAATAGAAGTCCTCATAAGAGACTTGATAATACTACACCCGAAGAAGTATTCACAGGGAAGAAGCTGAGTGTGGATCATCTCTGTACATTTGGAATTCTAGCATATATCCATGTTCCCAAAGACAAGAAAAACAAGTTGGACTCGACAAGTATCAAGGGAATATTCGTTGGTTATATTCTTTCCTCAAAATCATATAGAATTTACATAAAGGAAGGAAGACACATTGAAGTAAGCAGGGATGTCATCTTCAATGAGAATAAAGCTTACAAGAAATCAAATGATATCCCTATTGATTCTGATGATGAAGAAGTTCCTGTATTTAAAGAAGAAGAAGTTCGTCATGAGAACTCTACTACAAATGTTGAAGAAGAAGGACCAAGTGAACCTATTCAACCGGTGGTTATCCCAACCACAAGGAAAATGCCAAATTGGTTGAAAGCTACATTAGAAGATGATGAAGGACATGAAGCTGCGAAAGGGTCCTCCAGGGAAAGTAAGAAACCGAAAAGATATTCTTGTTATTCTTCATATATGACAAAGTTGATTGAAGTTGAACCATCTACATTCAAGGATGTTGAGCATAAAGAGGTTTGGAAGAAAGATATGCAAGAAGAATATCAGTCCATCATGAAGAATGGGGTTTGGGAAATCATTCTGAGACCTAGTGACAAATTGGTTTTCACATCAAAGTGGATCTATAAGATCAAACATGATGTTGATGGAAGTATAGACAAGTACAAAGCAAGATTTGTTGCAAGGGTTTTCTCTCAAAAGGAAGGCATTGACTATAAAGAAACCTTTGCACCTACAACAAGGTACACTACCATTAGGTTGTTGGTTACATTGGTTGATACAATGGGGTGGAATATCCATCAAATGGATGTTAAGACCACATTTCTAAATGGGACCATTGATGAGGAATTGTATATTGAACAACCTGAAGGATTTGAAGTGAATAGCAGGGAATCTCATGTTTGTAGACTCAAGAAGGCCCTATATGGCTTGAAGCAAGCACCAAGGGCATGGTATGAAAGAATGGATGTCAATATTCTTAGAATTGAGTTTGTGAAGATTTCTTGATCCGAATCTATATATCAAGGTCATGAATATGAGCCCGTCATTATTCTAATATATGTGGATGATCTATTCATCACTGGTGTAGAACGAATAATTCAAGAATGCAAGAAGATGTTGGCAGCTAAATTTGAGATGAAGGATCTAGGACTTATGCATTACTATTTAGGTCTAGAAGTATGGTAGAGACCTGGGGAGGTATATTTGGGGCAAGGAAAGTATATCATCAAGTTATTGTAGAAATTTGGGATGATGGATTCCAAGCCAATGACTACTCCTATGATTGCCAACCTCAAGAAGTTGAGCTCCAACCCTAGTCTCGTGGATCCTACCTCATATCGATATTTGGTGGGTTCCCTGAAGTATCTGGAAAATACTAGGCCAGATATATGTCTTTCAGTGAACATTCTTAGTCATTTTTAGTTGGAGCCTCATCATGATCACTGGAGAGCTACCAAACATATATTGAGGTGTCTTTGTGGAACTATACATCACTACCTAAAGTATGATAGTAAGGAAGTCAATCTAATTGGCTTCATAGACTCTGATTGGGGTGGAAGTGAGATCGATGGAAGGAGAACTACTGGAGGATGCTTTAGTCTGGGATCTGTTATGATCTCATGGATGAGTAGGAAGCAAGATCCCATTGCATTGAGTAGTGTCGAGGTAGAATATTTGGTTGCATGTGAAGTAGGAAAGAGGTTGTTTGGTTAAGGAAGCATCTGACAGATTTTCTCGAGAATTCTTTGGGTCCTATTGTGATTAATTGTGATAATCAAAGTTTCTTCAAGATGTCTGGAGATCCCATGTTTCCTTCGAGGACGAAACATATCAATAACAAGTTCCACTTTATTAGGAACTTGGTGGAGGATGGGATCGTGAAGTTAGAGTATGTTCCAACATATGAACAGGTAGCAGACATACTGACAAAGGCTCTTCCTAATAAGAAGTTTTAATATCTAAGGAACCTTCTGGGTTTGGTAGATATTGGTGATTGTATTGATGATAAGGAAATGGAATAGATTTGTTGAGGCTTTGCAAGTGAAGCATTTCCTGGGGAGACATCAGGACGGCACTTTGTGTTGATGTCTGGATCCCGGAATTGAAAAGGTGGTGTTGGTTATTGAGCTTTGTTTTGAATACACACGTGATGCAGGGTTACCCCGCACATACCCATGGTATGCATAAATATGCATAAATACATATGTCCCAGGTATTTGACTCTCAAAGGAGTCAAATCTTCAAACCATAAATGATTAAGGCCCCTTTATCATCGGTTCCTTTGTATTGGAACTCAATCACCCCGCCAAAACCTCCTATCGGGACTTTTAAACAACCCTCAATCCTTTTTTTATGACTCTATTAATGTCATTCATTAAATCCTTCCTATCGGCACTTTAAACCTCCTATTGGGACTCATTCACTCCCATAAACCTTACTTTAAGCCTTTAGGCCGCATATATAACCTTCCCTCTTTAAACGTGGGTTACATATATGTTTTAACGTATAAACCTTTCATCAGCGCTATTTACTTATAAAACCCATTTACAAAAGAAAATGCTCCCAAAAGATACATTTCCACCTTTAGTACGATTTCTGCACATTTCTCGAGGATTGCCTTTATCACTCATCACAATCGGCTCCTTCGCATGCACACCACATATATATATATATATATATATATATATATATATATATTATATATATATATATATATATTATTATATATTATATATATATATATATATATATATATATCATCACCTCTCCGACTCCAATATGTGACTATCGGACCGCTTACACCACCTTTTTACGTTAAATGACTCGCACAACACTTTCACGGAATACAATGGAAATTTTGCTCCGAACCCTTTATTCAGATTTCAAAAACTATATACTCGCATTCATGAAACCATCAGGTCCGGTCCTCTGCATTCTCTTCTGCTACTCTAATTGCCCGACCTCCGATCCCTCAAATTGCCGATTTTTCATCGCTATCGACGTATCGGCCCTTAGCTATTCCACTGTCGCTAGTCCTTTGGCCTCTCCGATATGCGATAGGCGATCACTTCTGAACCATTGATCTAGACTCTCGATCCAACGGTCTAGGATCCATCGCATTATCGCAATTGCTCTTCTCAATGATCAGACTCTTACCACTTCAAAGCGTCGCTCCGATCAAACTGCCGGACCCGATAAGGATATAAGCCACTCTTTATAATATTTCAATTCCAGATTCTAAATCTGACTATGTTTTGCGCTCATTTTTAGTGTAAGTCGAGTTTTATACTTGCGGGACATAAACTAAGTAATAAACTCCGCCAATGCGATATTTCACTTTGCTCCTCAGCGACATCATCTGGACCGTTGATCTTCCAGATCCAAAGGCTGATGAGCGTCGATGCTTCACTTCTCGCTCTTTTTTACTTAGTTTTTACGCTAAGTCTTCAATTCTTCCATGATTTAGCTCCTCTTCAAAGGTTTCTATTCCTTCACTGTTTCTGTTGCGACTCCCTCTTGAGTTTGATTTCTATGATTTTTATCACTGACTATGGAATCTATTTAATCTCTCAATGGATTCAAAGATCCATCACGAACCGCTTGGCTCCTTCTTCTCCTCTGTACTCCGCCTCGACTCCGCCTGCAATCTTTGTTACAGAACCTACGAGTTCACACAGTAATCAATCAATAGACACATGATTAACACATTTCCACACTCAAAATCGAATTTCTCTATCTCGTGGCCTAATCTTCTGCTATCAATGGCCCTCCTCCTCTTTTTTCCCGTATGCTTACATACATGCCAGGAAGTTCTGTTCAACTCATCCTGGTTCAACTCCTAAATCTATTGAACCGACTCCTAGATGTACTCTATCCTCTATGTCCACTTCTAACTCATTAAATTCCTAAAATCTCTCTCTTGTTCCTCGAATCATGAACTACTTTAAGTGTTGGATTTGACTTCTAACTCTTTGTCATTACTAGCCACTCATGTCCTCCTTATTCGAGAGCATTTATAAGATATCTCACACATCTAATTTGATTCCTATTTTAATCACTCAAAGCCTAATATTACATCAATTAATCACTTAGGAATCCAACTTCCTAAAAATACATGACCCCCTAGGTCTACTTAATTACAATGATTTTCTCTTGCGTGAATGCTCCTGCATCAGACTCCCAAAGTAGAAAATATTCATGATCTCCTAATCATGTGTTTTCTGATCTTTGTCTTCCTGGATCCCATACTTTATTTTGTAATTGCGACAATGCCTTGTACCTTTGATGTTGTTGTACTTCTGCTATCTTCTGCTCCATTTTCTTCTCTTTGTCATTCAGGTTTATACTTTGATTGATCATGCTTCCAGCTGCTACCATTTTCCTCCATTTGGAATGCTTCATCATGAGCTGCCACATTTCTTCAATCTCTTTTTCCAGTACATCTTTAGACTGGTCCATATTCTGCTTCTTACTTCTTCCTCTTTCTCTTTGCTTTAGGTTACTACTGTTGTCCACTAATTCTTTAAACTGTTGCTGGTTACTTTCTCTTTGTAGTTGCTGGTTTACTTTTTCTTCTTATTTTGCTCTTGTTCCAACTTTGGCTTTGCTTACTCCAACTTTTGTTTTGATGCCTTTGCTCACTGCCTCCCTATCATCCTTACCCTCTTTCATGATTACCTCTTTCTGTATTGAATCATGACTGCCCAGCACTCTCTCCAGCAATTGAACATCTATGTTCCATGGATTGAATCCTTCCATTGAATCTTTTTCTCTCCTTTATTTGGCTGCTCATCTGTGACAAATTTCCTCCAGCATCTGCAACAAAACCTGCACTCACAAAACACTTGTAAAAATTAAAAACATAAGGCTTCTATGCCTTATCTTCCGTTGGCAACAATTCAATTTGTTGCTCTGTTTCTTTCTCCTTTGTCAGCACATCAGTATGTTGTTTTGAATTCTCAAAAGAATTAATGAGACTGTCCATTAGTCTCTCTTCCACATCATCTGCTCTAATGATGTCTTCCTGCTCTTGTCCACTGTTGTGAATTCTTTCCTTTGCAGTGTCAATCTACTGAACTTTCATATCCATCTCCTTTTTCTTAAGATTGCCATTCATGACAATTCTTTTGTCTTCCCTTTTCAGCAATCTATCTTGAACATCTATCCTCTGTCTTTCCAACTCCCTTCTTTGAAAATCTAATTTTCTATATAACTCAATAATTTCAATTGGAGTAGATTTTGGAAATTTCACACAATTTTCCATACCTTCCTTCGTTATTGATAAATCATCAGATGTCCTTTTTTCCTTTGCTAAGTCTTTTTAGTATTCTTCTTCCTTAACATCTTTCAGTAGACGTCCTTCTTCTTCAGTACATTTTGCCTTGTTTTCCCTCTTTAATTCTTCTCCTAGAGTTATGCTTGTCTCGCCATCTTCATGAACATTGTCCTGCATTTGTTTTCCATCAATAACATTAATCAAACTCATTTGATTACCTTTCTGAGACAATATTTCTTCATTCTTCATCAGAATAAGATCTTGATTCCTCATCTCCATGACAGCTTCTATAGACTCATTCATAGACTTTTCCTTCTATATGCAGTCAAAAATCTCCTCTTCTAAAAAGTTTTTTTTGTCACCTTTTATTTCTAGATCTTCATCTCCTCTGAAGATATCTTCAAAAAGTTTCTTTTCTCCTGCAATACTTGTCAGCATACACAAACTATCAGTGTTAAGAACATAAGACCCTATGGTCCTACTTGATGCTTTAGCCATCATATCTCCTTACTATTCCAAGTTCTCTTTATGACTCAGAAATTTTTTGATGCTCTCCTCTTTAATCTCCTCAAGCCCTTCACTTGGTTGCTTGATATCTTTCCCCAACTGTATATGAGACTTATCTATCTCATCTTCTTCCATAACAAAATTTAGATTCTGCTTGTCTTCTTCCTCTTTTATGACAATATCAACAAATTGTCCTTCTTTACATGTTTCACATGAAAACATATACAAATTGTCAGTTTTAAAACCATGTGACCCTTTGGCCTCACTTGAAGTTTCAATCTTCAAGTCTTCATCTTCACTTTCTCCCAGAATTTCTCGTTGTTCTGGTTCACAAATGTACTCTTCCATTTCCAACTTAGCTTCCTTGAGTTTTCCCCTCAGCCACTTTACTTGCTTTTGCTGTAGCCTTCTCTGCATCTCATGCCATTCCACTGGCTTCTTCCTTAATACCCAACCTTGTCTCTAGCTTTCCTCTAGTATCCTTCTTAATGCATCGAGTTGTTCTTTTAACTCTGCAATCTCCTGGTCAATTTCCTCTGGACTCATCTTCTTGCCATTTTCTTTGGCATTCGTCTTCTCATATCCTTTGTTGTGGCTTTTCTCTGAACCTCTGCTATGACTATCAGTAGTCATCTTTTTCTCCTCTTTCTTCATGAGCTCCTCACTTATCTGCAACAAGCCTCTACAACAGCTAGTCCTCCTTGCTGCAATCTTACCTCACTAAGCTCTCCTCACCCAGTCTTTTGGTAAGCACAGGTCCTCTATCTGGAACCTCCTCCCAAGAAACACCTTTGCTCCTTCTAGGCTTCTGCAATATCTCACTCTCTCTTGAGAACACTTTAGTTGTCCTCTCTGTCCAATCTCTTGTTGGATTCTTCAAGTTCACTGCCACTTTTCCTTCAGAGTGTTTTCCTTACACTGTCTTCAAGAACACATCTGGTTCTCCTCTCACATCTTCTCTTGTTGTCCCTTGTGCATTAGTGTAAAAACACACATTCTCAATTTAAAAAAGAACATATTACCTCACTTTCAAGATCTCAGCATGATCTTGTTTCACCATTCCACTTGTACTTTGAATGGATTTTCCTCTGTTTCTTGCATCTGCAAATTCTGCTACACATCACCTCGATGTGCCTTCCTTCTGTCAGATTAGAATCAAATCCTTCCTCTTGCTTGCATAAATACCTTAACACATATTATGTTCTCAATTCTTTCTCATAGAATTTCTTTGTTCTGTTTTAACTAATTACTTTTCCTTCAGAGTGTTTTCCTTACTCTATCTTCAAGAACACATCTGGTTCTCCTCTCACATCATCTCTTGTTGTCCCTTGTGCATTAGTGTAAAAACACACATTCTCAATTTAAAACAGAACATATTACCTCACTTTCAAGATCTCAGCATGATCTTGTTTCACCATTCCACCTGTACTTTGAATGGATTGTCCTCTATTTCTTGCATCTGCAAGTTTTGCTACACATCACCTCTGTGTGCCTTCCTTCTATCAGATAGAATCTGATCCTTCCTCTTGCCTGCATAAATACCTTAGCACATATTTTGTTCTCAATTCTTTCTCATAGAATTTATTTGTTATGTTTTAACTAATTGTTTCAACTTCAATTCTGCTCTAATACCACTATGATGCAGGGTTACCCCACACATACCCACAGTATGCATAAATACATTTGTCCCAGGTATTTAACACTCAAAGGAGTCAAATCTTCAAACCATAAATGATTAAGGCCCATTTATCATCAGTTCCTTTGTATCGGAACACAATCACCGCACCAAAACCTCCTATCGGGACTTTTAAACAACCCTCAAGCCTTTGTTTATGACTCTATTAAATTCATTCGTTAAATCCTTCCTATCAGGACTTTAAACCTCCTATTGAGACTCATTCACTCCCATAAACCTTACTTTAAGCTTTTAGGCCGCATACATAACCTTCCCTCTTTAAATGTGGGTTACATATATGTTTTAATGTATAAACCTTTCATCAGCGCTATTTCCTTATAAAACCCATTTACAAAGGAAAATGCTCCCAAAACATACATTTCCGCCTTTAGTACGGTTTCTACACATTTCTCAAGGATTGCCTTTATCGTTGATCGCAATCTACTCCTTCGCGTGCACACCACATATATATATATATATATATATATATATATATATATATATAATATATATATATATATCAGCACCTCTTTGACTCTGATATGTAATTATCGGACTGCTTACACCAACTTTTTACGTTAAATGACTCACACAACACTTCCATGCAATACAAAGGAAATTCCGCTCTGAACCCTTTATTCGAATTTCAAAAACTATATACACGCATTCATCAAATCATCAGGTCCACTCCTCCGTATTAACTCTTCCGCTACTCCGATTACCCAACCTCTGATCCCTCCGATTGCCGATTTCATCGCTATCAGCGTATCGACCCTTAGCTATTCCACTGTCGCTAGTCCTTTGGCCTCTCTGATATGCGATAGGCGATCACTTCTGGACCGTTCATCTAGACTCTCGATCCGATGGTCCAGGATCCATCGTATTATCGCAATCGCTCTTCTCGATGGTCGGACTCTTACCACTTCAATGCGCCGATCCGATCAAACTTCTGGACCCGATAAGGATATAAGCCACTCTTTATAATATTTCAAGTCCAGATTCTAAATCCGACTATGTTTTGCGCTCATTTTTAGTGTAAGTCGGGTTTTATACTTGCGGGACTTAAACTGAGTAATAAACTCCGCTAATGCGATATTTCACTTTGCTCCTCATCAACATCATCTGGACCATTGATCTTCCAGATCCAACAGTTGCTAAGCGTCGATGCTTCACTTCTCGCTTCTTCTTTTTACTTAGTTTTTACACTAAGTCTTTAGTTCTTCCATGATTTAGCTCCTCTTCAAAGGTTTCGATTCCTTCATTGTTTCCGCTACGACTCCCTCCTAAGCTTCATTTCTATTATTTTTATCACTGACTATGGACTATATTTAATCTATCAATGGATTCAAAGATCTATCACAAACCGCTTGGCTCATTCTTCTCCTCTGTACTCCACCTCGACTCTGCCTGCAACCTCTGTTACAGAACCTATGAGTTCACACGGTAATCAATCAATAGACACATGATTAACACATTTCCACACTCAGAATCAAATTCCTCTGTATATAAACATATAAACAGTTTATTACATAACAAGACTCTCTGTCTCATGGCCTAATCTTCTGCTATCAATGGCCCTCCTCCTCTTTCTGTCCGTAGGCTTACATATATGCTAGGAAGTTCTGTTCAACTCATCCTGGTTCGACTCCTAAATCTATTGAAGTGTCTCTTAGATGTACTCTATCCTCTATGTCCACTTCTAACTCATTAAATTCCTAAAATCTTTCTCTTGTTCCTCGAATCATGAACTACTTTAAGTGTTGGATTTGACTTCTAATTCTTTGTCATTACTAGCCACTCATGTCCTCCTTATTCGAGAGCATTTACAAGATATCTCACACATCTAATTTGATTCCTATTTTAATCACTCAAAGCCTAATATTACATCAATTTATCACTTAGGAATCCAACTTCCTAAAAATACATGACCCCCTATGTCTACTTAACTACAATGATTTTCTCTTGGGTGAATGCTCCTGCATCAACATGTGTATGTTTGGGTTGGTGGTTAGTAAATAAGCGTGATGGTACTTAGAGGGGATGAAAGCTTGAGTCCACCTTAGTCCCACTTGGATAGATTGCCCTAGTCATGAATCTAGTCCATGGCATTGTGGTGCCTAAATTGTTGAGTGACTAGTTGGATAGATTTCCCTAGTGCGGAATCTAGTCCATGGCATTGCGGTGCCTAAAATTTCTTCATGTTTTCATATAGTTTAAGATCTTCCATTGTATATGTACATTATGAATACCTCCCTAGTTAAGAGGGAGTGTTAGAAAATCTAACTATGTTCAATCTTCAATAATATACTTGAGTCATTATGTAATGTACTTGTCAAAAGAATAAAGAATTTTTTTATTATTGTAACAATGACTTATTAAAGCATGGGTTTCATGCTTGGTTCATCCTTATATTAGTCAAATTCCCCATTGTGGACTCCTAGGATTAATATTGAGTTTATAAATTCATTGTACATAAGAAGAGACCCTTCTTGGGCTTTCGAATCATGTAAAAAGGTTTTTTTATCAAGTCAAATATGAATTATGTACCCTCCACATCATGTCAGCCTAAGGAAGATCAAGTCGGCCTAAGGACCTCCATTCGACCCACAAGAAGCTTATATATTCAAGGAGGTTGAAGTCATTTGAATCACTCACTCTCAAGCAAGTTCGATATCTCAAGAAGAGCTAGAGAAGTGTGAAGTTTCTTGTCAGGAGGACGAAAGAATTGTGAGTTTGGGGAAGTCTATAGAGAGGAAAAAAATCGAGCTTTTGGTGCCTCTATCTCCCTGTTTCGTGGTCTGGGTTGGGAGATCGAAGTCTCCTAAGATTTCGTTGTTGTCGGAAGTTGCTGCGTAGTCGAAGTTGCTGGAAGGGGTCGAAGATCTTGGAGGCTGACATGGTGTGGAGGGAAAGTCTGGTATTGTTCTAGGGTAAAGAGTCTCAAAGGGTACTTTTGAAAGGAAGAATTATCTTCATTGGGTTTTCCCCTCGAGGGTGGTTTTTCCCTGGCATGTGCTTATATCTTGTGTCTCTTGTTTTTGTGATCTTCATACACATAATATGACAATTATTTCATGAGAGATAAGATAATAAAGAAGTAAAAGAAGTCAACACACTCACAAGTAATTATCAAGAAAGGAGAATCAAACCCTAATATAACATATTTGATTTTCCAACAAACAACCTTAGGAAACCAAGAGACAACTCTTCATTTCGTATTCTTGCATAGAATACAAACAATCAATAAGTTATTCTTATAAAAGATACATTGTTGAATGAGAAAAGAACTTTTGGAGGTGGAAAAGTTTGTATGAGAGGGTTCATGTGCAACATTATAATTAGGAGAAGAGAAAAGTAGCAGAAAATGAACAAAACTGAAGAAGAGAAGTAGACTTGAGTGCGGAAATCGATATCAGGAAACCAAAAAACTTGACTTTGCTTTGTGATTGGGAGATTTCATTTCGCTTTCAAGTTGTAGTTTGATAAAGAATAGGTTGTATCTTATTGAGGTAGGAGCCTCCTATGGGTTGTAGCTTGCAGAAAACTTTGTGGGAGTTGGAGCTTCCTTGAGGTAGCATCCTCTTGTAGGTTGGAGCCTACAAAAATTTGGTGTAATTGGAATATAAGAGCTTGCCTTCACATCACTTTCAGCCATAAAATTCTTGTTCTTCTCCCTTATGGGTTTCCACTTAAATATGGTGTCTTCATGTGTTGTTTCTTGAATGTTGTGTTAATGCTCTTGAATTATGAATAAGTATATCTGCAAATGTTTCTCTTGATGGTAACTAAAAAAGGAAACCATTAATAATTGAGTATATACATAAGTCCTTAGTTGCATAAGAGGAAATTTAAGTTGAGCATAAATATAAGTTTAAAAATCAGTAATTGACCCCCCCTCTCAGTAATTTCCAAACATATATCATAAATAATGATAATCATATATGAGATGTCTTTTTTGAAGTTAAGGAAGCCATAAGTCAATTTTTTTTTGGGTCTAATCAAGGCCAGTGATTCACCTTGTTTATTATACATTTATCATGGGAGTATTTGAAGGGTTTTTCATGTGATTTTCCTTGGAAAAAAGATAAGAATCTGTAATAGAGCCCAATCACCTTGGGTTTGATACAATAGCTAGAATGATTGGGAGGTAGGTTTCACACTCTCACCACTAGGCTCAATTCTCATTGATGTCATTTGGCCTATGTTGATGAGACTAGAAGGGTAGATATCCTTGAGTTCATGGTCATCCTTGAGCTCAAAAGGAAAGAATAAAACCCTTTTCCATAGGAAAAATATGAGAACTTTCCCTTAATCATTTCAATCTATTTTTTTTGCATCCAAATGTCCAAATATCTTGGAGAGGACCAAAGCCCAATTATTTGCCTAACAAGAATTCTTTTAGTAAGAGTCAAAGGCTTTAAGGAATGGAGCAATGGCTAGCATCTTAACTTTAGGAATGGGTTCTAGTTGCTCCACAAATTTAGATGTTTGAGGTTTGTCCAATGACTTCCCATGATAGATTATTAGAGCTTGGAAAACAACTACCTCAATAGAAGAAATGGGGAGGCACCCTCCTATTCCCTCACCAAAAATGCCTACACCAAAGTGGATTAAATCATGTAGGGATCAAAGTGGTAGAGCAACAACTAATATTATATATTGTTACATGTCACTAAATAACCAAGACAAGGATGCTTTATATGAGGTAGATACATGTAGAAATTCCATTGAAGAAAATTATGGAGATCTTTACTCATACAGATTTCTCGCATACCATAGAGATTTTTCACCTATTTTAAGTGATGAGGGGTTTTTATTTTCTCTCATTTTATCAAAATGAATAAAGAACATGCAAATTTTAAATTTTTGATATATAAAATAACATTAATCCTTTGAAAAACTCTCAATTTTTTCTTATTTATTTTTTTTAAATAAAAAAGTGAATTTTTATTTTTTTACAAAATTACTTAAATTTTTAAAAAACCTATTAATGTTTTTAATTCACTCTACAAATCTAAAAAAATCTCCTATATATTTTTAAATTATTTTTCAGCGTAAACTTAACAACAATTATAATATTTATATTACCTTAGGTCATATATATATATAATTCATTTGTGTGTCTGCAAAAGATATTTGTTTGTGGGTATGAGGTGGCAAAATTAAGGTAATACCTAAGTATCATGTAATCTCAAGATTGTAGTAAATGGGACTTCAATGGTTGTATGCAATTCTCTTAAATGAGAATTGAAGTTAAGGCTCTTTTTCTCTAAATCATAATTCTTATCATAAATGAATCCTTGAACTTATGGGAAAGATGAATTGTTCAAAGTAATCACAAAGCATCAAAAGCTAAAAGATTATAATCTTCATTAATGAATGGTTGTTCCTAAAATGTTAATCTATGTAGGCCAACTTTTGACCCTTAGATAATCTAAACGTGAGGCAATGTTTTTGAAACCCTCTTGGTTGTAATAATAAAGTTGTTGCATACTACTATAATCGAAGTCAATTGGTCTCAAAATATTGTTTAATTTGAAAGCATTGCAAGTCTATCTCTTAAACAAAATTTGGGCCAAGACATGGCCTTTGAGGTATGAATTGTATTAGGCTTTCGAAAAGCCTTAAAGTTATCTTATTTGAACTATAATAATGAGTCTCACTTATAATATGTTAACTAAGGATAAAATTCACCATAACTAAATTCACATGGCACAAATCTAGTATGGTGATCTAAATGCCTCCTTTTTTTCCACAATTACATGTAACATTTGGATCTAGTATAGTGTAGAGTATTAAGCTTGTATAAGAGTAAGTCTCACTTCTCATAAATCTCAATAAGAACCTATATAAGTGTAAGTACATAGCTAAAGTAAATATATATTAATATGTGACCCACATATCTACTTATATAACAAGGGTTAGTATAATTAATGGGAACATGGTAAATCTGGTAAAACTTCAAATATTACGAAGGGTAAGAGAAAGTTTGTAGTGTTTAATTTGGTGATAATGCAAGTTTGTTTATATGACTATGGCATATATACATATTTATGCAAAGATCTGAAGTTATGTTTGATTTAACATATCTCAATGAGAATGTATAATAATTTTTACAAGAGCTTGTTGGGAGCAATTTGATGTCTACAATGAAGATTTTAATTATATAATCCACCTACCTAATTTGTGCCTAAAAAATTGCATAAATTATGGTGAGCCTAACTCTTGGTAAATATGTTTATTTACACAAAGTACAAACATTGTTTAAAGTTGTCACATTTCCTCATAATTGAATTTGAAACTTCAACTATATAAGTTCAAGCATATATATATATATATATATATCCAAGCTTACATAAATTTTGGGATTAGTAATTATAGGTAAAAAAAAATTGCAACATCGGTAGAAGAAAGAAATTTTGGACAAATTTTACTCAATGTGTGATCATTTAGAGCTTTATGATTAATTCCCTCGATGGAAACAATCCTCTCTAATGTTCTAATGTTTGATACAAATTTTCTTAGGCCATTCACTTTCTATCATTGATAGGGAATGGATTAAATGTTTCAAATGTAAGGGAAACAAAATTTTACTTATGGACAATGAGACCATCTGCACCTTGGAAAGTCGTGCATCAATTTTACTCTAGTGGAAATGCTTTGGAATTCACCTACCACTAAATTTTGTAATTTATCGACCATCTACAGTTGACTTAAAAGGTTTCATGCATGCACTTGCCCAATTTCACATGTGGTGAGCGGTTGAATCTTTGACCATCTATGATTGAGTTAAAGGTTTCATGCACTTATTTTCCCAATTTCAAGGTTGGTATGCGCTTACTTTCCCAATTTCACAAGTGATGGGTGGTGGTTGGTTGAAACCTTTGACCATCTATGATTGACTTAAAGGTTTCATGCACACAATTTTCCAATTTCAAGGTGGTGGCACCATTAGGGAATGGCTTAAATGTTTCAAATGTAATGACATTATTTTTTTACCATGGCCAATGAGACCATCAGTGCCTTGGAAATTTGTACATCAATCTTACTCCCATGGAAATGCTTTGGAATTCACCTACTTCTATCTTTTTGTAATTTATCAACCATCTATGATTGGCAAGGGTTTCAAGCACTTCCTTTCCCAATTACACATGTGGTGAGCAATTGGATTCTTTGACCATCAACGATTGAGTTAAAAGGTTTTATGCACTGATTTTCCCAATTTCAGGTCTGGTGGGCAGTTGAATTAATGAGATTTCATTTGTTTGCTTTCGCAATTTCACAAGTAGTGGGTGGTTGACTCAAGGAGGTTTCATGCACTTTCTTTCTCAATTTCACAAGTGGTGGGTGGTGACCAATTAAAACCTTTGACCGTCTATGATTGACTTAAAGATTCCCTGCACTTTTCTAATTTTAGGTGTGGTGAGTGGTTGACTCAAAAAGGATTCGACCATCTATGATTGACTTAAAGATTCCCTGCACTTTTCTAATTTTAGGTGTGGTGAGTTGTTGGCTCAAAAAGGATTCATGCATTGAATGGCTGAAATGTTTCAAATGTAAAGGCAACAAAATTTTACCAATCGCTGATGAGATCATCTGCACCTAGGAAATTTGTGCATAGACTTTACTCTAATGGAAATGCTTTGGAATTGACCTACCAGTAACCTTTTGTAATTTATTAATCATGTAAGGTTGACTTAAAAGGTTTCATGCCCTTACTTTCCCAATTTCACATGTGGTGCGAGGTTGAATCCTTTGACCATCTATGATTGATTTAAATGTTTCATGCACTTACTTTCTTAATTTCAAGGCTAATGGGCAATTGAATCGAGTTTTCATGCACCTACTTTCCCAATTTCATAGGTTGTGAGTGGTTTGACTCAAGGAGGTTTCATGCACTTAACTTTCCCAATTTCACATGTGGTGGGTGGTTGAAACTTTTGAGCATCTACAATTGACTCAAAGGTTTCATGCACTTACTTTTCCAATTTCATGGGTTGTGGGTGGTTGGCTCAAAAAGGTTTCGTGCATTGACTTTCTCAATTTTAGGGGTGGTGGGTGTTTGAATCAAGAGGGTTTCATGCACTTATTTTCCCAATTTCATGGGTGATGGGCAATTGACTCAAGGTATCACGTGTTGTTTAACTACGCAAGGACACATAATATAATGTGTATATATTATTAAAATATTAATATAATTATTTAAACATAAATACATTAAGTTACTAATTAAAAATTAACTTAATTAAACATCAAGTAATTAACCTTAATCTTGGGTCGATGGATTACATTGTAAGGCAATCTGGCCCTGCACTAACATGGCACCATCCCCAAGCTGAAATGTGGACTTAGGGTGCCACATCATCTGCCACTGCCACATGGCAATTACCAAATAATGTTCACATAAGGCCAAGGGTGAAAATATTCAAATGACTATATTTTAATAAAGAAGAGATCCCCATAGGCAATAGTGATCTAGAAAAAAAAAAAGTTGAGTTGAATAAGAAAAGCAAAAATTTAATACCATGTATCCTTAAATCAAACATTAAAAGACTAGATAGTGTTATAACAACTAAAACCCAATAATTTTTTGCGAAATATACATTTCATTTAAAATAAAATCACCAAAATTAACTATCATCCTATATAAATGGTCAAGTAATAAATAAGTTTATTTTCCACATTAAATATAAATAACAAATTTTTAATATAGAACTTCTTTTCACTATTAAATTTACATAATTAAAAATCATGCATTAAGAGGAACAAAATAATTTTTCCTTGCTATCCTGTCATCAAAATACATAAATCAACTCTTAACTAACCAGAGAGTGAAAAAAATTACTTGTAGCTCAGAAAAACTACAAAGGTTATGCCTATATAAATAGCAACAGCAATCATTGAAAACAAATATATTACAAAACGTTTTCTATCTTGGGATTTAACGATCCCTTCGTACATATATGACAAATGTTCTCATTAGAAAGACGCTTTTTTTCACTTCGAAGAAACTATATTTACAGAGCTTTTATCGAAAAAAACGGACCACGCATTGCAACTTTCACTAGCATATGTTAAAAAGTGAAACGGATTATGCCAAAACACCCTAGAGGCCACTATTCATAAATTCACAGGCCTCAATAAAGAACAATCAGACCCTAAGTTAATCACGCTACATGACGAAACGATAACTCAAAGGTGAGATGTCCATCTTCCTCGTAAGTTTCCACCGGAATAAGAAGGAAATCCTGAGGAATTTCATCTATCCCAACAATGCTTCGTGGAACACTTTCCATTGTCAAACGCCGCCTTCCTTTTTTAATCTCGATTTGATATGAGTAGTGCTCCTCCGAAGAGGCTGGTCCAATACAGGTTATGTAAACCATGTTTCCTATAAGTTTCATCTTATTCTGAAGAAGAAATACCATATCTTCACCTTCTAAGATACAAAACTGCTCGTCTGTGGCCAACAATACTGTGAACCAGGCCTCATACCTAAATTGCCTTGTACAAGCTCCATGTGCAGAGATGAAATGGTCAGAAAACCGTGTTGATGGACCAATAAAGCTGCATCCTGACACAGAACACAAGTATGGTGCATATATACATTTGGACTGGTGTGCAGTTATTTGGGAATATCTAACTAACTCTCTACATCCATTATGAGCATATATGCAACCTACTCTCATGGACTCGATCAATTTTTCCATGGCCAGACAACGGATCTTTCCAATTGGATTAAGACATGAATGGCATCTATTCCCCATCCGAAAACAGCAGGAGGAACAGGCGATATGTCCATTTGTACACTGCATCATCAACAAAATGTAACAGTTAATAGTAGCAAACAACATTTGGTTTAAGACATGGCAGGTGCACAAAAATAGTAAGAGGATATCAGAGCAGTAATCATGTCCTTAAAAAAGTTAGTTTATTTTCAAAAGACGTGAAGTGCACAATCTAAGCTGGCATACAGAATATAGGTTAAATGATTAAAGGTATGCTCCCTGGATTATAGGTTAAGCTCCCTGCAAGCAGCCAACCTATCCATAAGAAGACGGTTGAGAGTGAAGCTAGATTAATCAGTACTCAATTTCCAAAAGGACTGGGGCTTTGGAGAAATTGACTAATTCAAAATACTACTTAAAAGAACAAAATTTGAGGCTCGAAGCTAAGAAGACGATGTTGAATGGACCTAGACTCCTAGTATACCAACTCAACGATTTCTGCTAATATTCACTTCTTTTTTTTCTTTTAAAATTGTATTTATAGGGAATTCTCAGCTCCTCTGGTAAAAATTCCCCACACATGCCACTTCACCATCAACATTTTTAACATGTTCTATTCCAAATTTATATATCATCTAACATGGGAAGTTAACATTTATACCTGTTTCCTTTAATGTCCTTTCTGTGCAGTTCAGACATCAAGCCTGTGTTGAAATGTGTAACTAGGTTCGGTCTTCACAAATATGAAATATACTTTTGATTCTTGTATATTGTAAAATGAAAGAACAATTATTATTGTTATTTTTGTAGCATGGGTTTCATGCTCAAGGTCATTTTTATTCAGAGGTCAAGCACCCATTGAGTGCTTCTAGGGTTTGTCCCAGGATCAAGAAGTCAAAAGAGTAATTGTCATATGAAGAAGACCCCTTCGGGCACATTGTAATTAGTAAAAATAATTATTTTTGTTAAAAGTGTAAAGATACCCTCCAAGATCAAGTCGGCCTGACAGCGAAGAAGTTGGCCTCAATTAGGGCATGTCATCCTCCTTTGTAGCCTATATATAGGAGGGAACTCAATCGCCTGTGGAGACTCACTCATCTTCTCATCATTTGAGCAAAGGAAGAGCAGAAGAAGGCT
The DNA here is from genome assembly GCA_000404065.3 of Pinus taeda. Classification (NCBI taxonomy): domain Eukaryota; kingdom Viridiplantae; phylum Streptophyta; class Pinopsida; order Pinales; family Pinaceae; genus Pinus; species Pinus taeda. Next base: position 23,938 of record APFE031281562.1, on the reverse strand, counting down.
AGCAAAGAAGGAAGAAGGACAAAGGACAAGTGTTTGGGCTATTTCTCTCTCTCTTTCACACATGCGAAGGAGGAAGGCTACGGTTTTGTTGCAACTTGCTGCAAGATCGAAGTTGAAGAAATTGTTGAAAGAAGGTCAAAGGAAGGTGCATTAAGTCACCTACAAGCCCTAGAAGGAGAAACTCAAGTGAAGGTCAAAGGAAGCCTTGGAAGCCCTAGATTTTCTCACATGTGTGGAAGCAACGAATGTTGTAGGCGCTGAAAATTTCAAACCTGCAGTAGAGGCCGAAATTCTGTAGTTGGGAATCGAAGTTGTGCGGTTGGAAGAGATTTGACTAGGTTTGACTTGGACAAAGTAAGCACATGATCAAGAAGATCAGACTTGGTCTTGGAAGAGTATTAGTCTTGGTCTAAAGGTCTTGGAATTTGTCATTTGAAGAATCTATAAGAAGAGGAGATTTGTGGGTTTTCCTCTCAAGTGAAGAGGTTTTGGCCCTAGCTTGCCACCTATATCCTGTGTTCTTGTGTATTGTTGATCTTCTTGTTTTTGGTAGTCGTTTGATGGTAAGAACAACATAATAATAAGAGAAGAAACTAATAAGTAAGAAAAAGTAAAAAGGCATCAAAAGCAGTTATCAAGTTCAAGAGAAATCATCCTAATTGTAGCCCTATAGATTTCTCAACATGGTATCAGAGTTAAGGTTGGCTAAGGGCATGATAAAGATCACTACATCCTTGAAGAAATATATGGAGCAATGTTCTATGGTAGGAAGTCATCTCAAGCAAGGTATCAAGGCATTATGGAATCTCCTATTATCCATTAAGAATAGTATGACCAAGACTTCTACAAAGGACGAAGGATTATTCTCAGCACTTACTGGCACATTTGAGGATGAGAGCATCAAGACATGTGATAAAAGTGAGCACAAGCAACTAAAGACCTTATCAAGAGGAAAATCTTCCGACCCCATTGAACTTGGTGACAAGAAGAGCTATCTTGTAAGAGGAATTGGATCACCTCGTTGGAGCTAGAGAATGGAGGAAATATTCATCTCAACAACATCCAATTTGTTCCAAGTTTGCAAAAGAATATACTTTCTATTTCATCTTTAGAAGATAAGGGGAATAGAGTTGCTTTTATAGATGGAAAAGTTGCAATATGGGATAAAAACTCTAGCATCGAAAATGCAAAGATAATTGGGATTCGTGAAGGAAGACTCTACAGATTGTTGACTCCTATCTCTCAAACTTTGGTTCATGTTGAAGCAAGTCCCTGTGAACTTTGGCATAGAAAGCTTGGACACCTTCACTACAAAATCTTACCAACTCTAAATTCAATGGTGAATGGCATCCTAAACTCAAGGAAGATCATGAAGGAATATGCAGGGGATGTGCATTAGGTAAAAATGTCAAGACACCATTTGGAAGCAGTGCTTCAAGGTCAAAATAAGTCTTGGATCTCATTCATTTTGATGTCTATAAAGTCTCTTGGAGGTCATCTATATCATGTAACGTTCATTGATGACCACTCAAGGAAAACTTGGATATATTTGCTGAAGTCCAAGGATGAAGTATTCAACAAATTTCAAGAGTTCAAAGTGGAAGTAGAGAACCTTACGGAAAGGAGGATAAAGGTACGAAGATCTAACAATGGAGGAGAGTATACATCAAAGGAACTCATAGCTTTCTATAAGGAGGTTGGGATTAAGAGGGAGTTAATAGTCCCATATAATCCTGAACAAAATGGAATTGTTAAACGAAAGAACCGATTAATTGAGGAAAGTGTAAGAGTCATGTTACATGATCAAGACTTGCCTAAATTTCTGTGGGGTGAAGCAACAAAAACTGTTGTGTATATTCAAAATTGAGTCCTCACAGATCACTAGACAACATGACTCCTGAAGAAGCATTCACTGGGAAGAAACCCAAGTGTAGACCATCTCTGAATATTTGGTTAACCTGTCTATATTCACATTCTGAACGATAAAAGAAAAAAGTTGGATCCTACAAGCATGAAGGGAATATTTGTTGGCTATAGCAACATTTCAAAAGGCATATATGATCTACATGAAAAAGGACACAAAATAGAAGTAAGCCGAAATGTGATCTTTGATGAAAGTATTGCATTCAATAGATCAAAGAACCTCCCAATGGACTTTGATGATGAAGAACTTCCAATATTTGAAGAAGAATGCTCTATGGAGGAAGAGAACTCAATTCGTGAAGATGAAAGTCCCAATGAACCTATGCAACCAGTGATCATCCTTGAAAACAAAAAGAGACCAAATTGGTTGAAGTCTACTCTTCTAGATGCAGAAGCCCATGGAGCAGCCAAAGGCACATTCATGGAAAGTAAGAAGCCCAAAAGATATTCAAGGTATGCAGCGTATGTGACAAAGTTAATAGAAGCAGAACCATCCACCTTTGAAGAGGTTGTCAAACATCAAGAATGGAAAGATGCCATGAATGAAGAATATCAAGTTTGGGAGATCGTACCTAGGCCTAAAGAAAAATCTGTGGTAACTTCCAAGTGGCTCTGCAAGATTAAACATGCAACAGATGGAAGTACTGATAAATATAAAGCAAGATTTGTGGCTAGGGGCTTCTCCCAACATTAAGGCATCAACTATGAAGAGACATTTGCACCTACAACAAGGTATACAATTATACGTTCGTTGGTCTCTTTGGCAACATCGATGGGATGGAACATCCATTAAATGGATGTCAAGGCAACATTCCTGAATGGCATTATCGATGAAGAAGTCTATATAGAACAACCCTTGGGATTTGAAGTAAAAGCTAGAGAGATCTATGTCTGCAGATTGAAGAAGGCACGTTATGGCCTTAAGCAAGCTCCAAGGGCATGGTATGCAAGGATGGATGCATACCTACAAAGATTGGGCTTAAAAGAGTTTTGCATATCTGAATCTCTATATCAAGGTTGTGAAGGATGAGCTCATAATCATTCTTCTATATGTGGATGATCTTCTCATGACAGGTGTAGAACGTCGTATTCAAGAATGTAAGAAACAAATCGTAGAAGAACGCGATATGAAGGATCTAGGGCTAATGCACTATTATTTGGGGTTGGAAGTGTGGCAAGGACTTGATGAGATATATCTAGGTCATATAAAATATGCTATGTTGCCAAGAAACTTGGGTTCGGGGACGGGTACGGGTGCGGGAATGGGGACGAGTACATCATTTTTCAAAACAGGGTACATGGGTTCATCGGGGGTATATATATATATATTATATATATATATATATTATTTAAAATTATAATATATATGAATTTGTATATTTTTCAACTTTAAACAAGAAAACTTTAAATATTTAAACATGCACATCATTGAACATTCAACATTCACAATGAAATTTCAAAATTTCTAGTTTGATATCAAGTGCAAATTGGAGTTTACATATTAATAAGAATCATGATATATGTCCATTGTCATACTACATTCAAAATTTGTCTTAAGACATCTCCAAACACGAATTGGAAAATTTTAAAATACTAAAATAAAAATATCTAATAGTGAACAATGGCTTCCTCAAGCGATGTCATCAACATCACTCAGATCTTCAGTTAGCATGCTCTCCAGGTAGGGATCACTCTCATCTTGAGGCTCTTGCTCAACCATAGCAATTGGAGGTAGCTCAATAAGGCCATCTGGTTGTATCTCCTCGTCCACACACATGCATCGTTTGTGTATTGGTCCCATCTCTTGAACAGACCCTCGTATCCAGGTTTTCTTTGAGATATGAGACGAAGTGTGCTATGAACGTACACTAAGTTCTCTGCCTTCTTTGAGCCCAACATATTTCTCTTTACTAAATGGATAAAGGCATAAGTACTCCAATTCCTCTCGCAAGATGAAGAACTAGCTACCTAGAATATTAGGGGAAGCCCATTAAATTAATTAAAAAATAAAATATAAAAACTAAAAAAACCCCAAAGAACGAGATTTTGGGGTTCCAAGTACCCATCATCAGGGTTCTCCGTACCCGTCAAGACAAAAGAACCCAATTTTTTTAATGAAGAACCCGGTTCTTCATAGAAGAACCCAGTTCTTCATAGAAGAACACAGTTCTTATGGGTTCTTCTCAAAAGCACCCGAACCCGAATCCGGTACTTCGGGACAGGTTCGAGAACCCCACCCCTGGGTTCGGGAACCCATGCAACATAGAAAATATGTGATCGAAATGCTAAAAAGGTTTGACATGATGGATTGTAAAACTATGACAACCCCTATGGTCACATATTTGAAGAGGCTAAGAAGTTCTGAATCAAGCCCTGTGGATCTAACAAGGTATAGGCAATTGATTGGCTCACTGATGTATTTGGTAAATACTCGACCAGACATTTGTTTTGCAATGAATGTTCTCGGTCAACTCCAGGTAGAGCCCAAGCATGATCATTGGATAGCAACCAAGCATATATTGAGATATTTGCAAGGAACAATCCACTATTGCCTGAAGTATGATAAGAGGAATGATGTCCACTTGATTGGATATACATATTCCGACTAGGGAGGCAGTGAGATGGATGGGAGAAGCACTACTGGAGGATGTTTTAGTTTGAGATCCTCCATAATATCTTGGATGAGTAGAAAACAAGAATCAGTTGCTTTGAGTAGTGTTGAGGCTTCATATATTGCAGCTTGTGAAGTAAGTAGGGAAGTTGTCTAGTTGAGGAAAGTGTTGTCCAACCCGGTTGAAGGTTCGATGGACCCTACAGTGATACATTGTGACAACACCAACTGTATAAGGTTGTCTAAAGACCCAGTGTTATGGAAAGACAAAACACATAAATAACAAGTATCACTATATACGAAAGTTGGTGCAAGATGGAGTATTGCAGCTACAGTATATCTCCACTGATGAGCAGGTGGCTGACATCTTGACAAGATCTCTTCCTAATAAGCTTGTGTATTTGAGAGACAAGCTTGGCTTGGTTGATATAGCCTCCCTAGTTGAGAGGGAGAGATAGACACATCATTCTTGTCTTCACTTTGTGAAGAAAGAATGGAGGATTGGGTAAGCATCTAGTTTCCAATACTCTTTGAGGATGAGGTAGGGCATCCAAGATAACAATAGTCGAAGAGGAAATTCCTTGAGGATGTGTTATTCCAAGATAGGAATTGTCCTAAAAGGACATAACTTGTGAACACCCAGGTGGGGTATGTGTCTTGAGAGACAACGATGATGGTGTCTATCATTCATTGGTCTCGCCAGCATTGTGCTTTGATCTTGTGGAGATATAGAGTTGTTAGTCAAGCCCTTGTTATGTGACGATGTTGGTTGGGATGATGCAAAGAGATAAGTTGAATTGATAGCTTATGAGATGACTTACCAATATGACTATTCTTATGAGATCTCTTCAGTTTGAGAATGTCCATGTACCATTTATGAATACCTCCCTAGTTAAGAGGGAGCGTTGAAATGTGTAACTAGATTCAGTCTTCATAAATATGAAATGTACTTTTGATTCTTGTATATTGTAAAATGAAAGAAAAATAGTATTGTTATTTTTGTAGCATGGGTTTCATGCTCAAGGTCATTTTTAATTTAGAGGTCAAGCACCCATTGGGTGCTTCTAGGGTTTGTCCTAGGGTCAAAGTCAAAAGAGTCATTGTCATATGAAGAAGACCCCTTCGGCACATTGTAACTTGTAAAAAGAATTATTTTTGTATTTAAAAATGTCAAGATACCCTCCAAGACCAAGTCGGCCTAGCAGCTAAGAAGTCGGCCTCAATTAGGGCATGTCGTCCTCCTTGGAAGCCTATATATAGGAGGGAACTCTAGCTCCTATGGACACTCACTCATATTCTCATCATTCAAGCAAAGGAAGAGTAGAAGAATGCTAGCAAAGAAGGAAGAAGGACGAAGGACAAGTGTTTGGGTTATTTCTCTCTCTCTCTCATACGTGCGAAGGAGGAAGGCTAGGATTTTCCTGCTGCAATATCAAAGTTGAAGAAATTGCAGAAAGAAGGTCGAAGGAAGGTGCATTAGGTCACCTACAAGCCCTAAAAGAAGGAGAAACTCAAGCGAAAGTCAAATGAAGCCTTGGAAGCCCTAGATTTGTTCACACGTGTGGACACAGAAGCTGTTGCAAGGGCCAGAAATTTCAGACCTGCGGTAGAAGCTGAAATTTTGTAGTTGAGGGTCGAAGTTGTGCAGCTCGAAGAGATTTGACTAGGTTTGACTTGGACAAAGGAAGCACATCATCAAGAAGGTCAGACTTGGTCTTGCAAGGGTATTGGTCTTGGTCTAAAGGTCTTGGAATTCGTCATTTGAAGAATCCACAAAAAGAGAAGAGCTTTGTGGGTTTTCCTCTCAAGTGGAGAGGTTTTGGCCCTGGCTTGCAGCCTATATCCCTTGTTCTGCGTATTGTTGATCTTCTTGTTTTTGGTAGTTGTTTGATGATAAGAACAACACAATAATAAGAGAAGAAACTAACAAGAAAAAGTAAAAAGGCATCACAAGCAGTTATCAAGTTTAAGAGAAATCATCCTAATTGTAGCCCTATAGATTTCTCAACAGCCTCTGCCCCACAACTTCTATGATTTTCAGGCTGGAGAGAAAAAAAAGGCCATTAAATTGGGATGTACACTGCATAATTCCAGTAAAAGGCATACCCCAGAAAATTGGGGAAAAGGCTAAAAACATACTATAAGATCCGTAAGACCCTTCTGCATTTTGATACATCCAGGATCTGCCAGTGGAAATGTATCTCGCTGCTGGATACTCCCAGCCCACAGATCCACAAAATAAAGTTTTATAATTTTTATTAGAAAAATGCCAATGCAATGATCTAAACACGTTTTAGATGCATTCAAAATATATGGAAACTATACTTTTTATTAGAAAAAGGTTGATGTAATGATATAAACACGTTTCAGAGGCATTTAAACTATGTGGAATTTTATCTATGTCATCCATCAAAGAGGTTTCTTTTGGATTCTGTCATTTACTGTGGACACTATTTAACATGCATTTGTTTTTTTCTTTTACATTTATTATCTGCTAATACCTTTGTTTTGATCATGATCTGATATAGGCAATTGTTGTTTTTCTTTCTTTTTTTAATTTTCTCCTTCCCAGTAAATTGTAATTATATCTATGATATTGCTTTCTTTCTAAGAAACTGGCAGATCTCGTGTTGTGGCAATTTATAGAGATGAATCTATGCAATAGGCTATTTCAGAACTCTGTGATGAGTGTTTACTACAATATTGTAAAACTGTAACACAAATTTTATTTTAAGGTGTACCCTTCTCTTTACTTGGAGTAGACATTGGAGAATGATGGATTTTCAACTGACACTATAACCATGGAAGAGTGTTTACAAGGCCCTAGAATAATAGTAACTTAGTCGTTTCCATTAGTCTTCACATCATGGTTCTAATGGGAATACGATAGCTTACAACTTTTATACAGCACCCATAGCCCTTTAAGTCAATGTAGGTTTTGAATCGTGAGGGAGGAGAATCAGCTGGCATTGTAGCAAGAGCTGCTATTTATGAATCAAAGTTGCAACTTGCAATTCATCTCATTTTTACATAAAATGGAATACTTCTGCAGAAAGTTAAATACTTTGCATTTCTTGAGCATCGTGCTTTTGTTTCGAGGCTATTCTACATGAAATGGTACACATACTATGCACTGAGCAGTTGTCTGTTGCAACAACTAGAATTTATAATCCAAGTAACGAGCTTCCTTGTAAAGTGGCTTAAAATTTTAGCATACTTCTTGTTGTCTATAGCTTAAACTTTTAGGCCAATCAAAGCAATTCTCTGTTGCAGCAATATGAATGGATACTCTTTTTTCAGTTATAGATTTTAAATTTTAATGTTGTGATTTGTGAATGGCTTTTTCTTCTTAAATCTGAATTTTCTGTGTTCTCATGGATTATAAAAACCTATTTGGCTATTTACATTTTTATAACTACCATTTCCCCACCATATCCGGATCTTGCCTTTTGAAAAATATGGCAGATCCATATCATGGTAGTTTAACTCAGAACAACATGTGAACCAATAGCAATTGCACTTCACATAATTATAATTCTATATGCACTCCTCCACAAATTAAAGCATTCAAATCCCTTTCTCAAACTTACTCAGCAAATAAATGGATATACTAAAGTCATACATACAGTTGCCATAAGGCTAACATCCATCAGAGGTGCACAGAGTTCTCTATAACAATCCACTGCAGTAAGCTCAAGGCTCTAAGGTAATATCCAACCTTTGCAATGTGAGATCTGGTTTGATTTTTTCTAGATCATCCAATGTAAATCATTTACTGGGAGTTCCTTGTGTATTGCTACTGATCAAATTAGACTATCGGATGCAACTTGGACACAGTTATTTTCCAGACATCCTCATTGACTTGTCCGAAATGAATAATCGCCATGAACACAATCTCTAATGTGGCAAGAGGAAGTAAATGCCATGCCATCAACTGGGAAATGCAAATACTCAAGACCAAAAGCTAATCATTATTATGGGCATGGTGGATTGACTGAAGTCTCCTTTATGGGAAGAGACATGTGAGTTCAAGGCTAGCAAAATATCTGAATAGCCAAGTTTTTGCAATAGATATCGAAGGATGATAAAACAAAAGATAAAAACACTATGCACATTTACCAACTAGACCTAGAAATAAATGGAAAGCACACAAAGTAGAAAAGACTAAACTAATTCTCTATTTGGCAATTAATTCATTTAATTCTTCTGGTAACATCACAAGTTCCTCCACCTGTCTGTTTGGAGTTGGCCCATTGGCCCTAGGTAAGTGGAGATTGCAAAGACAAGGATCTCTAGAAAGCCAGTAATTTGAAGGGTTCTTACAGAGTATAAAATAAGGCCCAATCCTTATAGAGTTCCAATGATTAAATACCATTCAAGAAGAGATGGGTGGGATGAGGCAGCAACTAGGTCATTCAGACTTTGACGTATTATAGAAACAGGTGGTCAATGTCAATGAAAGCAAAGAGGGCTTAAACAAACAAGCTTGTACAAATTATACAGCAACTGGAAGCAATTTTGGGCTAGGGCAGTGTTACCACAAAGTCTAGGTCTTGTTGCAACAATGAGTTAGCCAACATTATCACCTCAGTGGCTTCTCTCCTATTTACCATTTAGTGGTGGGTGTTATCTCCACAAGCGAGGCTTCCCTAACAACGCTAACGCTCAGAGGGTATTTACCTAAGGAAAATGAATCTCTAAGGGACTTGTAAATAATATCACCCAGCAAGATCTTCCATAAGTAAGGGCTCCAGGTTGTTGAAGGTCTAATGGTTATGGAAGAAGGTATCGGCAAGGCCTTGATGGCTACAAAAAGAATTACAAGTAATCAGCACACTTTCAACCAACCCCAATGGAGTAGAAGAAGGTTGTTATAAACTAGGGTTTTTATAATAAACAGGTTTACAACATGCAATAGCATATAACAGCAAAGAAATAGCCTCTAAGTGATAATTCAACAAAGGATCAAAAGCTATCGAGAGGTAAGCAGGCGATAAGAAAACTTTATGGTTTTTAATGATTTTATATGCATAAAACAGCAATAGAAGTCTAGATGCCATCCCTACTTTCGGATGAAGAATGCAATTAATGTTATATTTTGCCCTTTTAATTTATTAAATGCAATTTCTATCAATAGGATAATGACATATAGATGCAAAATTACTATAAAATGCAAATTAAAACCAAACCCCTTAGTTACCAAGAAATTAGTAAAGAAATTTAAAATGATCACCACTATTAAATTAGAGCCTTTACTCAATTGGACAATGGAGTCAATAAGGGCAAAGTCAATGACAAAAGGCCATGAATGAAGAGGATGGAAGATCAAAATGCTTATTGTAATAACCCCAATAACTCCTTTATGTGGGAGATTTAAAGTCAAATGATGCATGCACCATGTTCCTTTGATGGATTCTTGAAAGACAAATCTTACATCACCATAAAGAATCAAAATTTCAAGAATTTTTACTAAGGAACAATAAAAACCCTTATTTCAAAAAAATAGCCTGCAAAATGGAAGAAAATGACAATAAACTTACATTATTCCATCAAGAATCACTTCATCAATCCCAAAAGTCTCTACATGCAAAAAATTTAGTTCGAAGACAATTCGCTCCACCAAATATCCATTGTGTCCAAGAGAAAAGAACAAGAGAACTAGTGTGCACTCCTTTTAGATGGTGAAAGTGAATCATATATTATGATGAGAAAGTGAAAGTGACTTCCCTCTATTTATATGAGGGAAACCAAGTTACTTTTCACAAATTTACTAAAAAAACAACCCTAATAGTTTGCTTGGGCCATTCAACCAGGCCCAAAGGTCACAAACCAACCTTAAGATAGCTTTACCAAATGATAAAACATACGAAATACATCATAAATCTCCCACACATGTGGGAACAAATGCTCTCCAACATGACATCGTCCTCCTAAAATGGACACCTCCTTCAAGTGACAAAGTGGGTCCCAAAGTGCTCCTCACTCTGAGATCAAAGTGCATGGGTACATCTCCAAGTAACATCTCCTCCACCATGACATCATCATGAAGAGGCTTGCATCACCCTTCTAAGGCAGGTTGGGTGATGTGGAAATCCCAAGAGCAAGCATTGGCATCAATGCATGGTGTGCTAGCCCTCCCAAACCATCTCAATGGTCTCCATCATCATCTAGGCTTTGGAACAAGGAAACTTCCATCAAACAGGATCAAGGCCAGTCTGGGAGCATCCTAGGTCCACCTAGGCGCATCAATCAAGCCAATGCCTTGGCTTCTTGGCTCGACATTTCAGCATCTAGTGGTGTAGCAAGGGGCATACAAACATGTGGAGGCTCCTCAAAGTCCAACGTTCATGTCAAGAGGGCAACATTGGGGTTGCAAAGTCACACGTGCTCTTAAAATTGAGCTAGACACCCTCTGAATGGTGTTGGAGAGGTGTCGAGCCATCCCACAAATGATCTCTAATGCATGTGTAATGAACCACCTGAAACATACCCTCAAGATCAAGTGAGATCAACATCATTAGGGGCAAAAATCATTAAAGTATTGTAGTGGACCATACTCAAGTTCAAGGGCACAAAAATAGTTCACACAAACCTTACCTTCAAATGTCTTTCTAGCGCAGAATTTGTAAGCAAGTTACCATGCTTGTGTTTAAGGATGATTATGCCATTAGCCCTATTAAGTGCTTCTAGCCCCCAAGGGGGAAGGACATTTCACAGGTAGACCCATCGATCCATAGATGCATGTGATAAAGCTGGTGATGGAATCGATAAGACTTAAAGGAAGATGGCCATCGCCATGGTACAAGTTGAAGGAGGTCCAACATCTCTAAGTGCTATAATGAGAAAAGAGAGCAATCGTGGAGGCATGAGTTACCCCTTTCCTTGGCCTGATTTTTCCACCCCTCTAGTGCACCTTCTACTATAATGATTTGTTGTTCTTTCTTGTGTAGCTTAGTTGACCCGACTTGTTTTATGCTTTTCCAATACCCGTTATAGATGTAGCAGTTTATCACTCATTAGGGTTGCGACATTCATAAGTTCCTTTATCTAGATAGAGCATGGAATGCTTAGGAACTACGTGATGGCTACTGAAGGGGGTAGAGCTCATGCTAGGCTTCCTATGTGTTTATTATGTCTCAACCATCTTTTACACTTTTCATTTTCTTTCATTTGTGGTATCATAAAGTTTTATCTTTCCTTCAACTACATCAACCTCTTAGGGAAATTTTTTAGAGCCTTGACTCAGAGATGAGGATATATGGTGCTAGTCCCAATGACCAATGACAATCCAACCAAATAATGAAAGTAATATAAGGGAAACATGGAAGGTGGCAAGTATGGATTACCTTGTGCACGTTATGTCAATCAGTACCTCCAATTAGTGTCCCTCCTAACAATGAAAGAAAAGGGCCTTAGGGGAGGTCACATTGAACTAGGGGCAAAGGATAACCTCCCAGGTGAAGCATAGGAACAAGAGTACAATCAAGAGCGACCAATCATCAACTTTGTCTATGATCCATATTAGTATGCCTCAAAACATTAGATGAAAGCACGTGATTATAGAAATGGTTAGTGTACCTTTCGGGAGATTATACACCTTCCTTCAAGAAGCATGTCGAATGGGACAAAGCACTGGCTAGAGCATAGATGGAGAGCTCAAACGTAAAGCTATTTGTGGATCTTCATAAATCTACTCACTGGCTAGCTAGTCAATGGGGAAAACAATTTTCTCCTAGGGGTTATCCACTTTTGGTGGGTAACATTTTCCCAAACTCAGGGACATGTGCTCATCATGGAGCGCATGATCCATGCGCTCGAATGAAGAGTGCATGAGAATCCTAGGAAACCCTGGTACTCACAAACCTGTTACCTATACACTCACAGGAACTTGTTGATAGCAACTAAGTAGGGTTTTGATCATCACCTTTGCAATATGTTGATTTTTATGTAGCATCGAGAGGTATTCCCGCATGCCAAAAAGGCCTCCCAAGCTGGCCAAAGAAAATTATACAAAATTAAAAATTAAAATTATTATTTTGGGCTTCATGTGAGCCCCAACTGTCAAGTTGGCCCTACTGTTTGAATGGGCGTGACCCTTGGTAAATTTCTCACATTTCACAAGTATAAATACGCATTTGACTTCCTCAATTTGGACCAATTCGAATCATCCAACTAATTTGATCTAGTGGCCACACATGGGAACAAAGGGACAAAATTACAGAGTTTTGACTAAAATATAAAGTTTGACCAAAAGCAGATCATTGACTTGTTGATTGACCGAGATGACTAGCCGAATTTCTGACTAACTTTGACCACAAAAAAGAGACTTTGTTTGACCAAAGTTATGGATAGTTTGACCTCAAAAAGGAGGATCTTTGACCACAGGAAGTCAACTGCAAGTTCGAGTTAATTATAGGGGTCCACCACAAGGCACAAACCCAAAGTTGACTGCGGGAGATTGTTTGACTAGGCCAAAAGTTGACCAAAAGTGATGATTTTAAGGGTTTGACCAGTGTTGATTGGTTGATATTTTAAACAAGATTGCTCAGTATCTTTGACCTAGATTTTGGCACAAATTCCTAGATTAATTTTGGAATTGTAATTATTGTTGAAGAACAACTTCTCTTAAGAAGAAAAATTTATTGGGTTTTTCCCAAGGTTGGGTTTTCCCAGGGTAAATTTGTTGTCTCTTTGTTGCTTGCTTGTCTCTTTATGATCCTATTGTTATTATTGCATTATTGTTGAGATTTTCTGTGTAATTGCTTAATGATAAATGTGACAGAAGATAACTTGATTGAAAATCATTGAAAGTAATTATCAAATTAGAAGATCAATTTCGCTTAAAGAAAATCAACACAATATAAGAGTAATAATAATAAAATGTTAACTAAAATAAATACAAATATATCTAGTATGCAAGTAAAATTAGTATGTAGACATTCAATGAAGGATGCTAAAACAATAATGCAAGGCACACAATCCTATTCTAACATCCCATAAGCAAGAGCTAAATATAGTCATATAACCAACGAAGCCAACAAATTATCATATCAAAATCAAACATCATACCCTATGATTAATCATGAGATAAGACAAGGAAATGTCACAATAAATAATCATCTCATAATAGTCGAGAATAAGATCAGAGCCATAAGGGTGGGTGGTGGTAGATTTACAATAAGACAATAATGTATAAATAGTTTTTTCGGAAGAAATCACATTGAAGATTTTGGTCGACACGTTTCGAACCAACAAGTGTGGTTCATCTTCAGGACACAATGAAGAAGCAGATCTAGGAAGAGGGTTAAATAGGGAGATAGGTCAACCTAATAGCTAAAAAAATAGCTATATTTGACTAGGGGAGGCAAAGGGAAAAATTTTATATTTTTTTTAATAAATTTATATTTTTATTAATGATTATAATCAAATAATATTGAAGTCAACTTATTAACCCAACGTTATATTTGACTAGGTTTTTTATTATTAATTAATTTATAAAAGGTTATACTTGAAACTATTTATATTTATCTTATTAATATAGTCTTATTATCTCATGGTTATAAATATTAATTAATTATAACTGGCCAATATTATTATTTAGTTATTGTTCTCATATTTATTATTTATTTATTTTTTTAGATAATTAGATTTTAATGTATATATTAATACTAATATTACTAATAGATATCAACTTTCATATTACTAAATATTAATGATATTAATATTCATAATATGATATTAAGTATTATTATTAGTATTATTAATATTCAAATTAGTGTTATTAGTATTATTAATACTAATATTAGTATTTAGTATTAATATTAATATATGAAATTCTACGGGTTAATTATTATTAAACTAGTATTTACATTAAATTATGTCTTAGTTAAAATTAATATACTAATAGTATTAATTATTTATTAATATTAATACTAAATATATTAAACTAGTTTTTACTATTATATTAATCGTCTTATTGATATTAATGATACTAATATATTCATTATTTATATTAATATTAATAATACTAAAATATTATTTTAATAATACTAATATTCATATTTAAAAAAAAAGGACAAAGGTTCTAGACAAAGACAGAGCAAAACTACGAAGAGAGGGCAGGAATCCAGCAGCTACTAATTTTCCAACTGTCATCCCTATTAATATTACTGGAAGACCTCTCAATTTCAATGGCTTCCCTAAATTTACGATGATGAAAGTGAGGAATCTTAGCGATAACCTTATTCTCCTCAATGCATATATGATGCTTGGTCTTCTCAGCATGTTCGACCAAAGCCGAATATTTGGTCCTCCCGTGCTTGATATCAGCCGCGTGTTCCTTAATCCTCTGGTTAATAGAACGACCAGTTTCATCTATGTATGAGATTCCACATGAACACGGGATGATATAAACACCTTTCATATCCACAGGGTTCACCTTGTCTTTGACAAACTTTAGGGAGCTTCTAACAGTGCTAAGGGGTCTAAAAGTCGAGGAAATATTATGTTTTTTTCAGGATTCTTGCAATCTTGTCTGTCGTCCCCTAGATGAAGGGGAGGTGGGCACATTGATGGGTTCTTTCTTGACCTTGGGACCCTTACTCGCTTT
Organism: Pinus taeda; assembly: GCA_000404065.3. Lineage (NCBI taxonomy): Eukaryota > Viridiplantae > Streptophyta > Pinopsida > Pinales > Pinaceae > Pinus > Pinus taeda. Next base: position 8,795 of record APFE031281562.1, on the reverse strand, counting down.
GAGGAAAGCTTTGATTGCTCACCCTTAGAACGGCGCACCCTTAATGCAAGCAAGGTTCTTATGTTGCAGATTTAGCATGTCAATGTTGAAGAAAGTAACTAGTGTCGGTCTTCATAATTGTATTTAAGTCATGATGAAATGTATTTGTCAAAAGAAAGAAAAGAAAAAATTATTTGTAAAAGAAATATTATTTATTAGCATCGGTTTCATGCTTTATTATTTTATTTTTAGGTCAAAGCCTCCATTGTAGCCTTCTAGGGTTTATGTCACAAGTCCTAGTCCTTGTCATCATTTAATAAGCCCTTTTTGGGCTTTGTTTATCAAGAATGAAATTTATTTTGATGTAAATTGAGTCAAATAAGCCTCCTCCACTAAATCGGCCTCAAAAGGAGCCAGAAACCACTATAAATAAGCAGCTACTCAACTCATTTGGAGGAGACATCAATCAAGTTCGATCTGCAGTTGTTAAAAGAGAAAAAGGAGAGTGAAATACCTAAGGAGAAGGAGGAAACCCTAGCAAAGAAAAGGAGACACTTGTCAAACAAAGAAGTTGAAAGTCTCTCTTTTCTGCCACACGTGCGAATTTATGGGTAGTTGCAGGAGGGCCAAAATTTTGTGATATAGCTGGGTTGACACTATTTGACTAGAAGAGACTACTGAATTTTGGATAATCATTCTGGAAGGTTGACTTGGTGTAGTGAGGAATGTCTTTTGGTTTGGTCTAAGATCTTGGATTGTCTCAATTGATTTGAATCTACTAGTGGAAGAGTTTGACTAATTTTTCCCCTTCATAGGGGTTTTAGCCCTGGCTAAATGCCCATATCTAGTGTCATTGATCTTCATGTTTTGATTTGATGATTGCTTGATGAAAAGAAGATAAAAGAAGAACATAAAGAAAGTTAATAAGAATACAATTATATCATAAGTAATTGTCAACATAAGAAAATCTTCCTGTCTTTCTTATTTTCTAACATGGTATCAGAGCTATGGCGAAGGAGTAAGGAAAAAGGCAGCGTGGAGATCTATTGAAAGGGTCAAGTAAAAGGGTTTCAAGGAAGATTATATGGCGAAGGATCATATAAGATTTTTGAAGAGGTAGGCTTATTATCTAGTAAGGAAGACACTGGAAAAATCTATGGCAACTTCAATGAAGACAGACAACAAGCTAGAAAGAGCCTCCAACTTTAGAGCATGGAAGAAGAGAATAGATCTCATCCTTGCAAAACACAAAGTATCATATTTTGTACTAGGAAAGGTTAAGGAACTAACAGATGATGAAGGGAAAGAAAAGTACAAGGAAACAGACATCTTAGCCATGAATCTAATTGTAGATGGAGTAAAGGATAACCTAATTCCCCATATATCCAATATAGATACTGCAAAAGAGATGTATGGAACCCTCTCCAAATTGTTTAACATCAAAAACATTGGACAAGTAGTTAGTCTCAAGAATGAACTAAGAACAATAAAAATGACAAAGGATGACACGGTATCTTCCTATTTTGTAAGGATCTCCCGAATAAGAAATGAGCTCCAAGCCATTGATGGATCATTCCAGATAAAGAACTTGTGATTTTTGCACTACCAAGTCTACCTAAATCATGGAGCTCCTTTGCATCAGGCATTAGAAATTGGAAAGAAACATCATCATTTGAAGAAATGTGGAATGTATGCAGTCAAGAAGAAGCTCGCATCTCATTAGTAAGCGATAAGAAGGAAGATGAAGAGAAAAACACTTCCAATGCATATTCTGCCCACTACAAGAAAAAGGGAGAACACAAGAAGTATAAAGGACCAAAGAAGAAGATTGACCTATCTAAAGTAGAATGTTATCATTGCCATAAGATGGGACATTATAAGAATCAATGTCCTGAAAATCCTAGGAACAAGAACAAGAAAAGAGAAAGAGAACATGCAACAGTTGTTGATGAAGCTCCACTTAAGAAGAACAAGGCTGAAGAATCCGAAGTCAAAGACTTATACTATTAAGTCTTCTCCTACATATCCTTCTAGACTATTGTTGTAAGTTTTGTAAAGTTTTTCTTTTATATTTTGATTGCTAGAATTCATAGATCTAATATGTCTTGTTAGAAATTCTTGAATTGTTTTGATAAGTTGAAGGTATCCCTCAGAAAGATTGAATTGATGTAAATTAAGAGGGATCCTCTACCATCCTACCAAAGATAAGTATCCTATTCTTTGTTTCCTCTTCCATGTTTGATTTCCTCCATACATCTAGATTTGTTTGTATTGCATACTCATATTCTTTTCTTTGTATTTTCCTTGTTAGGAAAGCTTGCAGGAATACACAAGGATTGTGGAGGAAACTTCAAAGAAAGACTTGTATCATGAAAGTGAGCTTGTTGCTAAAGAAACTCTACAAGGTTTGTTAAAAAACAACTCAAGGTATGTCCAATTTGATTTAACTCGTTCGAGATCTTCTTCACATAAGAAGGTATGATTATTCTTCATTTGAAATTTGCTTTATATTACTAACTCTCTCATGTCTAGGGTTTTGAAATATCTAGTTTCTTGTTTAAGGTGATTAATCTTTAGATTAAATCTACCTTTGTCATACTCTCTATCTTTTAGTAAAACCCTAACCTTTAGGGTTCGCTACAAAACCTTAGCCTCTTGTTGCTTAAGGTATGTTGACAATAATGATAAAACCCTAGTGCTCTTAGGGTTTGTTGATTTAATTTAGAACATATAATGAAATCCTACTCTCTTGATGTTTAGGGTTTTGGTAATATTATGGTAAAACCCTAGCCTTTTAGAAGTTTAGGATATATGATGAAACCCTAGATTTTTAGGGTTTGATGTATTAGGGATTATGAGCAAAACCCTTGTAATAGTTGAAGGAAGATCATAGGAATGAAACCCTAGGTATATGTGCTTCCATATGATTGAAACCCTAGCCTAGTCAAAATTGTTATATATATTATTATATATATATATATATATAATTTTGAAGTTTGATATTTCTATCTAAGGTTTACAATAAAAACCCTAGAAAAGATTAACTTGAGATTCTAGGGCATGATGATGATATAAAATACTTTCGCTATGATTAGAATGGTATCTTGATTGTTGATATCCATGATTTAGTTTTGTTGATAAAATCTAGGGTTTGTAATGTAAGATTCTTGTCTAGAAAACTCCCAAAATTTTGCCTAGAAAATTATGAACTATTGGCTATCTTTCAATGAACTCTTTTGTCAAAGAGTTTGTTTATTTACTGTTATAGGTGATGATTTTAAATTTAAATTACCATGACATGTACAGTGGGTGTTTGAGCTATAGTAAATGCTTCAAATGTCCAAACAAATATTCTTGCAAACTCGTAAATAAGATTGTTATTGTTGATATAACTTCCTATAGGTATGAGTCTGAAAATGAACAGTCATTTATTTCGATTGGACATAAGTTTATATGGAGAAATAAAGATAGGTGGAACCTGGTTCTACAACTCCATTAATGAGGCTCAAGAGTACAGTCTTCATAATAGGCGTTGCCCAGAATATAAGACCTTCATGAAATTAATTTCATGCAGTAACTTCTTTAAGGATATGTTCCAACTACGAGGAGGAATTAAACTCAGCTCCCATGTGTCAGTTCTGAAAGATGCACGCATACCTAGCTCATTCCAGCTCCAATTCTTCCTCCTATTAACTTGTGCGTTGCCCAGTCACACGTAGAAGTGATGCATCCTTCCTTTGGTCACAGTCTCAGCCTCTTTGTGGTACAAACTTGTCCAAAGAGAATGAAGGATGTGAGCAGAATATATGGGGAGAATCTCAACCTAGGAATAAATGTAATACGCCTCCCTTGACTGTGAACTCAACTACTATCTACAGACTTCAACCCAACAAAGGAAATGGCAACGTTTCCTTCACATAGAAGGGAGCTCGGCCCAAAAGTTTGTTTCAAAACTCGGACTTCACCACAAATAAATCAAACAGGAAAATGGACGGTGGTCATTTCCCTTTCCAACAGCAGTTTAAATTCACACTAGGGCTTGAGCCTTTTGCCCCACAATTTTGTAAAAATTTCTCATTTCCCACCCCGGTTTTCAGTTTCACCTTATTTCTCCCATATAGTTAAATGCCCTTTCCCATATCCATACATTCAACAACTGAAAAAATTAAATTTTGCTGAAAACACAAATTCTGGAGATTTTACGAAATGCTGGAAAATATAGAAATAAAAATCAGCAGGTACAAACAGCCATTTAACACATTTAAACACAGTGATTTTTGGTCAAGGTGACCCTGGAAAAACCCCCTACAACTCTTGGGGAAAACAAGTTCAAGAGCTCTTCTTTATTTCTGAAAATGTCTTTTCTACAGTGAGAAATATTCAGCAAAAATTCAGAAAGCAAACTTTACAACTTATCTCGTTTTCCATGCCCTGGAAAACTGTTGTACGGCTGTTGTATGGGCTGTACGGAATGTTGTACGAACCTCGATTTCTATGCAAAAAATCAGTTGTACGACCCTCGATTTCTGTGCAGAAAATCTGCTGAATGGCCCTCGATTTCTGTGCAGAAAATCTGTTGTACGACCCTCGATTTCTGCGCAAAAAAAATCTACTGTACAGCCCTCGATTTCTATGCAAAAATCTATTGTACTTCCTCTTGAAAATCGTGCCCAAAAATCTGTCTTTTATAGTGTGCTCACTCAGTTGTACAGATTTGCTACACTGCTGCCTTGAAATGTGTGCCAAGCTGCTGTCTCCTTCTCCTCCTACTCAAAAATCTCCCTTGCTCTCTTGCTCTCTCTCTCTCTCAATCTACTCATGAAAGAATGAATGACCTTTTCCTCCTTTAATTTAACCCTAAGTGACTTTTGGGTGATCCCTAAATCCAATGGCTGAAATAGATTGAGATCTAGGGCTGAGATTAAATGCTCATTTAAATCTCACTTTCTATTTTTTAATTCACTCCACGTTAATAAAGACCCACTTAGTCATTTATTTCCAAAATCACTTTTCCTTTCTAATTTTACATTGACTTGATTAAAGTCACTTTAATATTAGACTTTAGTAACTTTATCACTTAAAGTCACTTTTAAATTAGATTTGACTTTATAAAAATTATAAAGTCACTTTAGGAGAAAAATTAAATTCTTTTGGACACTTTTCCCTAGGCCAAAGATCAAAGCCTTAGGGAACCAACTGTCCTCCGGTACCAAATTTCAGCACTCCCTCTTACCGAGGAAGGTGTTCCTCACCACACCCATCTTGTCTTTGAAGTAGACATGCTTGCCCCGTGGTAAGGCTTTGGTAAGAATGTTTGCAACCTACTCATCAGTGGGAATGTACTCAAGCTTCACAGCTCCCTTCTGAACATAGTCTCTGATGAAATGATATTTGATCCCGATGTGCTTTGACCTGTCATGAAATACTGGATTCTCCGTGAGTTTAATGCAACTCTGATTATCACAGTAAATCACTGAAGGTCTCAACGGCTGACCAAATAAGCCAAACAACATCTTGCAAAGCTAAATGGCCTCACAACTAGCTAGATTGGCTGCCATATACTCTGCTTCCGCTGAACTCAATGCTACTCACTACTACTTCCGGCTGAACCATGACACTATTGTCGAACCCAACCCAAAACAGCACCCTGAAGTGCTCTTCTTATCAGAAGCACAACCTACCCAATCAGAATCAGTATAACCTGCCAATCTCACTCCATCCCCCTGCCAGTAGTCCAGACCATAATCCACTGTCCCCTGCAAGTACCGCAAAATGTGTTTTGCAGCCACCCAGTGAACCTTCCTAGGCTCACACATAAAATGACTCATCGTGTTGACTGCAAAACAGATATCTGGTCTAGTGTTGACCAAATACATCAAGGAACCAATCAGCTGCCTGTACAATGTGGGATCCACCAACTCGGAATCCGAAGCATGAAGCTTCTTCCAGTTGGTGATCATTAGTGTCGACATGGGTTTACAATCCTCCATGTGGAATCTGCCAAGGATGTCCACAATATACATCCCCTGCCCCAGGAAGAAATGCCCCTCCTCCTGCCACACCTCCAAATCCAAAAAGTAATGCATCAAGCCGATGTCCTTTATCTCAAACTCTGTCGCAAGATCTATCTTACAGTGCTCTATGAGTCTCTCTACACCTGTAATGATCAAATCATCCACATACAGCACCAGAATGAGAGGCTCTTCACCTGTCACCATATAGTAAAGGTTCGGATCTGCCTCACTCTTTGTGAAACCCATCCCCTGCAAGTATGTATCTATCCTGGAGTACCAAGCTCTGCGAGCTTGCTTCAGGCCATAAAGAGCCTTCTTCAATCTGCACACATGGGAATCCCTCCCATGCACCTAAAAGCCTTGTGGCTGCTCAATGTACACCTCATCCTGTATGAATCCATTGAGAAATGCAGTCTTCACATCTATCTGGTGGATCTTCCAACCCATCTCTGTTGTTATCGATATAATGGAGTGGATCGAAGTATATCGAGCCACGGGAGCGAAGGTCTCCTCATAATCAACTCCCTCTACCTGGGAGAACCCTCTAGCCACAAACCTCGCTTTGAATTTCTCAATGCTGCCATCTGCAGCATGCTTTACCTTGTAAAGCCATCTAGAAGTAACCACGGATATGCCCTCAGGCCTCGGCACCACCTCATAGAAGAATACTCCTCTTGCATGGCCTCTCTCCAGACCTGCTGGCTAGCTGCCTCCTCATAGCTAAAAGGCTCAGAGTCAAGGATGTTGGTAGCCATTGCCATAGAGCTACAAAACCTCTCAGGTGGTCTACTCTCTCTGACCGGCCTCTTAGGCTCAGCGACAGATGTGGCATCTCTCAAGGTGTCCTGAAGCCACTTGGGCTTCCTCTTCCCTGAGCATGCTTCTCCCATAGGAGAATAAAACTCCTCCTCATCATCAGCATTAGCCTGAACTCCTGATTGCCTGTCTGTTGTCCTCCTGCCTGCACCTGAACCTGTAGAAGTTGATGTACCGTGTGAACTGTCCACCAGTGGACTCCCTAGTGAATTGCTTTGTGGTATGCTCTGCATGCTGCCCGGAGCACCACCCCTCTGGCTCGTCGAGCCACTGCTCACTAACAAACCTGGCATCATCATAGATGTACCTCCGAATCCTCCTGATCCCTGCCCACTAGATCCCTGCGACTGACTCAATCGCTGCTGAGGGTCTGGCTGATCCAGATACTCTAACTCCCGTGACCTCCTAAAGGCCCTGTCCTCCTCGAACTTCACATCCCGCCTGACAACAACTTTCCTCTATGCAAGAATATAAATCCAAAAGGCCTTTGAGGTCTCACTGTAGCCCACAAAGATAACCTTTTCTGCGGTGGGCTCTAGTTTGGTCCTCTTTTCCTTGGGTATGTAGGAGTATGTAATGCACAGGGGGTGATACGAAGATGACAAATATCAAGCTTCTTTCCCAGAAAAAGCCTCCTCTGGAGTCATGTGCCCCAAGGCACGATGCGGACTCCTGTTCTGCAAATAAACAGTTGTGTTGCAGGCCTCTACCCACAAGAACAATGGCAACCCCTGATCATGTAACATGGCTTTAGCAGCCCCTACAATGGATCTGTTCTTCCTCTCCGCAACCCCGTTCTGCTGGGGGATGTAAGGAACAGTGAACTCCCTTCTGATGCCTGCCTCCGCAAAATAGTCAACAAACTCTCCAAGGGTGTACTCTCCCCCATTGTCGGACCTCAGGGACTTGATCTTCCGACCTATCTGTGTCTCCACAAGAGCTCTAAACTCCTGAAATCGCTTGAAGACCTCACTCTTGGTCTTCAAGAAATAAATCCAGGTCTTCCTGGAGTGATCATCAATGAATAAAACATAGTACTCATATCCACTCAAGGAAACATGAGACATCCGACCGCTCACATCGGAATGAATCAAATAAAGTATCCTACTCGCTCTGCTGTCACTGCTGGGAAAAGGGGATTTAGCAAACTTGTCCATCGCACATCCTCTGCAAGTATCGAAGTGATCAGTACTGAAATCTGGCACACCTGTAGTGATCTTCCGCAAGGTCCTCAAGGCTCCATCATACATATGTCCCATCCTGCAGTGCCAAATCTCACACAACTCAGAACTGCTAGCTCTACTGTCGGTACTACTGCTCAATGCCAAAAGGGACTGGAATGCAAACTTGTACACCTTTGCATGGCGTACACCTATCACTCTAGTTGAATCCACTGGAGTGCCCCTGGAATAGATCAACACCTGTCCTCCCCTGAGCAGTACCTCATATCCTCTGTCCTCCAAAGCTGAGACGGATATAAGGTTCTTCCTCATCCCTGGCACATAAAGAACATTTGACACCTTCAAGGAAGGTTTGGAATCCCTCTGAAATGTCAGTGTCCCCACATCGACTGCCCTAACAACTCTATCATCACCGAGTACTACCTCCATATCAGTGCCACTCTCTGAAAGCTCTGAGAAGTACTCACGGACTCCTGTCATGTGACGTGAAGCCCCACTGTCCACATACCAGATACCCGAAGATGCTCCGCTAGTCGAGGGAAAAGCATGCTCCCTCTGAACCTGTGTGACAAGTGATCCTGTACTAGAGGACTCACACGCAATGAACCCAAACTCCTGGTCAAAACGATCTGCAAAGTCCTCAACCTCTGCTGAAGCTGCCACGCTCTAGTTCTTCCCCTTCTTCTTCTTCTTCCCCGGACACACAACTGCATAGTGTCCCATCTTTTGACAATTCCAACACTTCACCTTGGAATAGTCCTTTTGTGTGTTACCCTGTTTACCTTTACCTTTGCCTTTGCCCCCA